>CAHIKZ030000574.1:1132500-1142500 GCA_903632075.3 Acanthosepion pharaonis | reverse complement strand
GACAAGATATACAAATAGATAACTCACAAGCACGCACACGAATCCTACGCAGCATGTCTATGTATGTATATATGTATGTATATATATATATATTTGTGTGTTCTTCTTGTTCTTGTAACGGCATTCACCCGGGGTGGGTTGAGCCGGCTCCAATACTGAAGTTTCATGGGAATTTGTAATTCACAAGCGGTCCGCAACCCACAGGTATAGCACATGATATTTGATTATAGTGGTGAAGGTTTCGTGCAGGACCACCCAAATTTTTTGAAGGGCCGATTACAGCGCCACATACCACAAGGTCCCCGAACGGCCCTCCGAAGGTTTTGAATTCAGAGTTATCCTTCTCCTAAACCAGTTGCCATCCAAGGCTATAGAACCCAGTCTGTCCTGCTATTTACCCATAGCTGGAGGGAGAAGATGAGGATTCACACCTTTCCCAAGGTTATTAGCACGTAGTGAATGTAATGGATTCGATTGGAATTCGAACTCGGCTCTCAGATTCCTCAATCCAAGCCGGTATCCACCGTGCCTCCTTACTCCACCGTGCCTCCTATTTATGTGTGTATATACGTATGTGTATATGTGTATACTAGTTCATTATAATAAGACTGTATTTATGTATGTATGGAGAGGGGATATACGTATACATACGCATACTAACAAAAACACACAATACAAAAAAATGGAAATATATCTAAGAACACACAGGAGTCATTAAAAGATAAGAATACAGATATCTTTTCACACCCTTTCTCTGTCCAATCTTAATTGTTTTCTTACGCTTCAAGCAGAAGAAATGTCTCACTGCCAGTCCAAGAAAGACATTTGTGTCACTGCCATGCAAAAAACATAATTAACATCGAAAAACATAAGAAAAATTAATTCATTTTAATAATTTCTGGAAATATCCACTCCTTACCTGAAGAATGTCGGGAGACCCTAAACACGTGTTGCAAAATGATGCAAAATAAATCATAATATATAATTTTTTAAAAATCCACATTACAACCAAAAGCGTTTGCGGTTTATCTCTTCTTTATAATATATTTCTCTCGTTGGAACAACTATAAACTCTTCCCTATATATATATATATATATACACACACACACACACACACACATATATATATATATATATATATATATATATATATATATATATATATATACGCACAGTAAAAATAAACCAAAACAATAGAAAATGTTAAAATATCAGCCAGACCTATATACTTTTATACAAACTTTTAACAACAAATTTAGAGTAATAACGTATCTACTACATTAGCTCAAAATCAAACTTACTAAGGATAATTTAAAATGTTTATTGCAAGGTTATTTAGCATAGGAGAAGTGATAATTAAACTTTCAAATTTAGCCTGATTTTAAGGTCAAAGGCTTAATGTGCTTACAATTAACGGTCAATTCGAACCTTTGATTTAACAAATCATCCATATTCAAAAATCTGATTATTTGAATTTCTCCTGTAGACACATAAAACAAGGTTCATATAAGGATCTACAAGTTCTATCTAGTTTTTAAAAAATCCATTTAACTTTAGGGGTTTTATTTTCTTCTTTCCTCTTCCAAAAATATTTTGAAAGTGAAGTACTATTTCGATAAGTAGCATTAGTAAAGGAAGAGAGATGTTTATACCAACGATCTTTGAACGCATTCTTTGTGCTGCCATTATAAAAGTATTCAATCCTCATATTTTCTATATGTAATCATATGAATGTAATAACCTATAATATGAATGTAATAAGCAATAATAAAGAATTATCGCTCTACATTTGTATTGTATTTCAAATTAATGTTATGTACTTCTGAATTTATATTTGATTCGTTCTCATTGCATTTCGATATATATATATATATATATATATATATATATATATATATATATATATATATATATATATATGTGTTTGTTTGATCAGGCAAGGTACTCCATTATGAAGAAATATCATCATTTTTTCCTGACTCAGGAAGTTAGTCGCAATTGTCCCACATGGAATACTGGTAATTTTACGAATCTAGATTAAGGCTATTTTTTAAATATTAATTTGAATGAATCAGCCGCTTTCAAGTTGGAATTTTTGAAGACGCCTTCTTCTTTTACATGTAAAACTGACGCAATACTAATATCTCTAGACTTTATTATTTTTCTATTAATTTTATTACCTATCTACGAGGCTGAGGTAGTTGAATGTGTATATTAAGTAAGGAGCAAATTTTCTTTCACTCTACATATAACGATTAGCATTTTCACATAATTCGTCGTTCTGATTTTTCATTTTCTTACAAGAATGAAATTGTCCTATGAATTTTTTTATGTTCTTCTATCATCTTGTCCCCTATTGACAAAAGAGAGTGAAAAGGAGAAAACACATTTTTCTTAGAAGATTTAATTTGTATTCCCGATATCAAAATTGTTAATATCCTTGCAGTTTATACGATCTAGCACTAATCTTGTGCTTGTTCAAAAATATAGCATCAACAGATTATGAAAAGCCACTCTCAGTGCTGTTTTTCGTTCATTTTCGTTGTTACTTTTACAAAAATATATAGTGATTAATTTTTCTATGACCTGAGCCCCTTCCGAATGGTTAACGATCATGGCTCTCTACAACTTCCTATTCTTTGTAACTGTAAGCAATATTTGTATTTTTATTATCCCTCCCAACCCCTGTTCTCACCTGCATTTACACTAGTTAGTTTACGTGTTGTTTGTTCTTTTCAGTATGTCACGTGAGTTTCAAATTCTTCAAGCTCGCTTTCCTCACCTTTCAACATTCTCTTTATGAAATACGCCATCCGAAAGTATTTAAAACCAGTAAAATTTCGTTAGAAATGTAATGTTACATAATATCGGTCTTCCTATATGGCAGTGAATGCTGGACAATCTCCTTACAGATCAAGATGGAACTTGAAAAAAAAAAGAAACGTTATTCTACAGGAGGATGCGGAGAATACCATGTACCGATGATTTGAGCAACGATGAAGTTTTAAAAGTTATACATTTTTGACTAGTCTGTATTCAATGCTAATGAACGCAAGGTTGCACGGCTGTATCAGATTGCGTTTCCAGACGAGTCATCCAAACTTTTCTGATGTTTATCGTCGCGTTTTTAAGAGAGGGTCCGTGGCATCACAACCTATGGATCGAGGAAGACCGATACCCGCTCGTAAGCCTGACCAAGAAGAACATAATCTACATGCTTTTGGAGACTATCCAGATATCAACCCACGTCAAGTGGTCTTACCATGTCATACATTTCATAGTACCTCATGAATGGTACTTCAGGTGCATCTTTTATATCCGTATCATTTGCAACATGTACAGTGTCTTTCGCCATTTTGTCACTCATCACGAGAGAACGTTTGCTGATTGTTTATTGTACAAACTGCTGATCCGTTATTTGCCTCTTCAGTCTTGTTCATACATGAGGCAACATTAGATGGAGATGGCATAACAAATTTGCACAACCAACATTTGTGAGCGGATTGGAATCCCCGTGGTACAATACAGGCTAGACATCAGCATCTGTTTACGATTAATGCGTTGGCTGGAATTATAAGTGACGGTCTCGTAGGTCCATATGTTCTCCCAACACGTCTTACAAGAGTTGTCTACAGGAACTTTATTTTCAAGACATTTCTAGATCAATTCTAAAGGATATATCTCTACTAAGAAAAAAATGTGGTTCATGATGGGATTCCAGCACATTTTAATCACATTGCTTGCGACGCACTAGCTTGCATCTATCATTAAAGATGGATAGGTAGGAGAGGGCAGGTACCATGATCTGCGAGTTCTCGTGATATCAATCCTTTAGATTTTTATCTGTGGTACCACCTGAAAGAATTGGTTTATGTAACAGATATCAAGAGAGAAGCTTGATGGGGGTCCGTGAAACCATTCGACATTGTGTGGGAAGATTCGAAAGGGTCCGCCAATCAATGCATTTGTAATCAGAGGATAATTTGAACATTGGTTTTCAGTTACTGCGTTGAGGAACAACAATGGGATTTTGAACATATGGTTATATGGACATTTGTACTTGTTTTTTTTTTGTGTATCAGGAACACACCCACAGTGTTTGTAAAATTATTTTGTATTTTATCTTGCATTGTACATTTAATACAGCGTCTACCCCAAACTTTAAACTTAAAAACGAAGGATTTGTGAACACAGGTTTATATGGATTTTAGAATTTATTTTGATGTGAGGAACACGCCTCCAATATATATATATATATATATATATATATATATATACACACACAAATATATATATATATATATATATATATATATATATATATATATATATATATATATGTGTGTGTGTGTGTGTACGTATATATAAATAAAAAGAAAGAACAGTAAGATATATAATCCGGTGTTCTTATAGATATTTTTATTTTTACAAAATAGTTCTCAATGTAAATTTACAGAGCATTAATATTATAAATTTACTGATTTAAAATATAGTTTTTTTTCGCCACACAGTTCTAACCATGTTTCAAAATTGAAGCTAAAAGCTTCAATTTAATTTTATAATTAAATTAAAGACATTATTTCCACTTCATCCCCATGTGAATTTCGGAGTCTAAAATTCGCTTGGGAATGAAATGAAACATTTTAAATCAGTTAATAATATATATATATATATATATATATATATATATATATATATATATATATATCAGTTTGTGTATATATATATATATATATATATATATATATATATATGTATGTATGTATATATATATATATATATATGTGCGTGTGTTTTATGTGTGATTGTGCGTATGTAATGTATATAATCAGCATCAATGATTCTGCAGTCTATTTCTTTGGGTTCATTTTAAGTGCGTGCGTGTGTGTAATGTGTTTGTGTGCGTTTGCAGTTCATTTTGTAAATAGAATTCATCTTATTTATCTATATTATATATACAAAAATACACATATATAAACATATGTCTGCAGATGTGTGTGTATTTGCGCGTATGTATTACTGTCAATATTTCCAAATACATAATTATGTTTTGCCGCTATATATACATGTGATGGTGTGCTTGTGTCATGTAGAGTAGGTTTGTGTGTGTATGTGTTCTTTTCTATTTTACCTTTGCACTTTTCCCAGGTACTGCGGAATAAGCATAAAATAACATCAATAGAGAATTGCTTGGATGTTCAAGCTTAAAAAAATACCGCCTTTGTGTGACAAAGGAGGCGGCCATAAAGATATAACGTAAAAATAAGGCACACATTTATCTACGCGAAGGTGAAACGTGTTTTTACATTTTCAAAAGAGACGATGTTTTGGTTTGTTTGTTTTTTGTTTTTTTTATTTGAATTTTTTTTTTCTTTTTTGTTGTTTTTTTTTTATTTGAATTTTTATTTCTTTTTTGTTTTTGTTTTTTTGTTTGTTTTTTTTTTCGAAATAAAGTACAACTTACTTTTACATCCATCATCCCATCTTTATGTATCATGCGTGATGCGTGCTTGGCATACCATGTCTCTTCAATTCATAATTGACGTGACGGAAGAATTCCCGCAGTAGGCGGCCGTTACATTCTGCGGTAGACTCGTTGCCAACCAAGGCAAAAAAAAAAAATAATCTGTGCTGATATTCAAGCCGTAGCTGGCAGATAAGAGACAGATTCATACCTTCAGCAAGGAAATTGCGCGTAATGAATTCAAAATAATCAACTGTAATTTAAGCTCGGCTCACGAGTTCTCTGTCTGGATCGTTATCCATTATACCCCCTCACTTAGTATTCCCAAGACAGTTACCCATCTACGTACTGATCAGGCTTCAATGATCGGAGGAGAACCGCTGTTTCTACGTTTCTGATCTTGCTCTAAATTTTCTGTAACCCCTTGCGTCCTAGTGGCTTCCCGCCTTGCTTGGGGTGAAACGCTTAAAAAAAATAATATTTAATTTAAACCGTTAATCTACTTTAAAAGTCAATAAACATTAATATTTCTTCCTTTTAACAATTAATCTAATTTGCAAGTAAACGCCGCATTTATCTTCATTTTAAGAGTGAGTACCGTAATAACTCAAATATAAACTCGGTCACGATGGCTTCTGACTTCGTTCCATCATAACTATCGACGTCTCCCAAACAGTACACTCCACCTAATTTCGATCTTGGATCAAAAAATGAATAAACATGTTTGAAAAATTAACTACATATGTCTGTGTTTTCTAAGACAGTTGCGATCTGAACATTTGCATCCTGAAAAATTGTTAGGTCTCGTCCCTGGGCATTTGCATCTCTAGACAAATGTTTAAATGATTAATTGCGTATCTCAGATCATTTTTGAAGTTACCCTTTTTTTAAAGAGTTGATAATACAGAAAATTGCACACTAATATCTTTAATTACTCTAAACAAGCAGAGTGGCAGTTAACATAAATAAAAAAATTTCTTTTTTAAAGTAAGTAATTTCAATTTTTAAGCTAGCAATTTCAGTTAACTCCAGCAGTGCGTACCACAAACATCTAATAGATTCTGGATTTTATAGATTATATTTTTTATTTGTAACCTACGGCTGAGATCCGAAAATCAAACACTGGTGGAAAAATATTTGTGGACGAGGTAAATTAAAGCTACCGCTATTATAAGGATGAAATAAAAACATACTGACGATGTGTGGAGTGATCTAGAAACACTGCTAATCTGCCATTGCATTTTAAACAAAAATAAAGTTTTTCATTTTTTTTATCGTATTCTTTTTATTCCTTTTTAAAAACTTATGATTACTCTCTATGCTTTTTTTTTCAAAATTTATGGTAATTCCTTTTAAAACTTCGAAAAATTGTCAGAGATACGCAATTATCAACCGACACATTTGTCTAGGGACACAAATGTCCAGGGACGCAATGGTCCGGGACGCAAATGTCCGGGACGCAAGTATCCGGGACGCAATTGTCCGGGACGCAAATGTCCGGGACGCAAATGTCCATTATGCCACTGTCCTTGAACATAAGTTTTTATGGGCATCTTTTTTACACAAAAATAGGGCCTTCTATACACCTAAAAATTATTTTGACGCTCATGCATTTTTGGTGAATGTTTCCATTATAAAAATTTATTTTTCTGATTTTTCGGTCACTGTGACCTACTTTAACAGTTTTCGTCACCATATTGGAGCAGATTTGTATTTAAAAAAAATAATGAAGTCAAACCATTTGTATTAAATGTCCTGGGTAATGTCCATTGTTTATTTAACTCAGATAGACCTAACAGTATTGCTTGTAACCTGGTGAAACGTTATATGGAATACCGGGTTACTCTATTCATGAAGTAGACTTATACATGAATATATACGGTATATTTTTAGTGAAAATCTATGAATGCATAAATTCTATACAATTGTCGTCTCTACTGATTTCTCACTGAAATCCTTAGTAGGAATCAAGGGAACGTTGTTGAAATAGCTACCGTAGCGAGATTTACGGAAATATTTAGTGAGTTCTTCAAAAAACGTGCAAGCGGTTTTTATTTTAATATAAAAAATAAACTAAATGTCTGATCACTGTTAATAGGTGACGCTAGATTTCTTTGTACTTTTTAGGGACGAAATATTATCATCATCTTAGAGAGGTATCATCATTAGATAAAGAGCTCGCCACAAGCAACCAACCTATTTTTTCTATGTGCTGTGTCACTTCAGGATGCAGGCGATCATGGCTTTCCTCAATTTCTTAATGAATGTTGTCTTTTTGATATTTCTCTTAAACCTTGCTCCGGCATCAATTTACTCAATCACACTAATGCGTTATTTTCTTCTGTTCTTATTGCCTTCAATCTGTCTTGTCAGTATTATATTTTCCAAAACTTCTTTCCTCATTATGTACCGAAGAAATTTCTTCCTGATGTTAAATATAGGATTCCAAATTGTTTCCACTCTCTCTAAGACTTCGTCGTTGCTCATATTTTCAGATTTTGGTATCCGAAGAATCCTTCTGTAGAACGACTTATCTGATATTTCAAGTCTCTTTTTCATCGTTGAGGAGATTGTGCTATATATATGTGTTTTTGGAATGTATCTCAGGCCATCCCAATGTGAACTCGGATTATAGAATTGCCCTTTCCATCCTCTGTCAAAACATTTCCCAGGAATTTAAATTATTGTTTGATTTGATGGATACTTCCCTGTTTACACAACCCAATACAAAAGTGCTTATAGCGTTACCATTATGAAAATATTTGCGTACCTCTGCCAAAATAACATAACAGTCAATCGCCGTTACAATATCGATTAAATCATAACTTTTTTTTAAGCTGCCCGAGCAAGGTGTAAAGCCACTAGGATGCTCAGTTTGGAGCAAGAGCAGATAGGAGTGATAGAAGAAAGGATGAGAGAGGGATAGTGGGTAGATCAAAGTTAACTGAAGGTGTAGATTGACATTACATTTGAATAGTTGGAGATTATAGCTCTCAGGGAAACAGTAATTGGGAAGGGTGTTCCACAGACGAGAGGTGCTAGGTATGAAGCTATTGGAGTAGAAGAACTTGATCTGAACATATAATTATTCATTGAAATGAAAATTAAAACAAAAAAATTATTGTCAATGGTAGGAAAGCACGCAAATTTTTATTCATCAAATAGTCACAATATTTATATATGGTAAGATATTACCCAGAACTGAAAGAATATATATATATATATATATATATATATATATATATATATATATATGTCTACCATAGCCACCATAACTGTGAGATCAATTCGGCGGCTGATGAAGACCAGGTATCATACGTGCTAACACACGTTGTATGTTAAAAACATATATATATATATATATATATATATATATACCCGTATCCAAATCGTCTAAAAATAACTGTCCGCCCCACAAAATGTTTAAGATCTAAAAACAACTAAACTAATTGAGTTTATTTTTCCAGGTTTTTAGACAAAAGGGTTAGGCATCTTGACACCATTTATCGTAAGAATCACCTAGAAAAAGAACAGTTTAATATCGTTTTGTGTCAGCTCCACTGTCTTCCCAACTGAGCAATAGTGAGAGGAAAATTATCATTCAGTAGTGGTACCTCATACACTAGCTTCCATCATCGAAACCGTTCAAGATCCATCAAGAGGATGTTGAATAACTTTAAAAATGGGAAGAGTAGAGAGAAATACTAGGCCAGGATGTCACAACATTTCAACTTAGAGATAAAGAAAAAAGAACCCACAGAATCTATAAGACGTTTGGCAGGTGAGAGAGTCGTTTCTGCTATGACATTTCAGCCAGCAGTGAAAAAAGACTTGAAAATGAAATCTTACGTGTAAAGGAAAGCTGTTACTCCAGAACAGAAAGTTAGAAGTTTAGAGAGGGCGAAGATCACCTTGAATAAGTTAGAAAAGGATCCGGAATATATATATATATATATATATATATATATATATATATATATATATATATATATATATATATATATATATAAAATACTAGATACTGCCTGATATTTTGCTTTTATTATGTAGAAAGTACCCAAATGTTTTGTATGTCCGTGCTTTTTCGACTATACATTTATCCATTATAAAAGATAATTCATTTTTTACTTTTAACTGAATGAATGGAAATTAAATAAAATCATCAGTCGTTTTTTTTTTAAATGTGTATAAAAGACGGATTTGCTGTCCAAATGCAAAATCATATATATATATATATATATATATATATATATATATATATATATATATATATGTGTATATATATATATATATATATATATATGTGTGTGTGTGTGTGTGTGTGTGTGTGTGTGTGTGTGTGTGTGTGTAAAGAGTGTTTCATTAAGACGGGTTATATATAAAGGGTGTTTCATTAAGACGGATCAAAGTCAGCAGTAATTAAATCAGTGTTATTGGTGAAAATTCATTTATTTCTCTATTGTATCATGTTAGTTAAGTCATGCCAATTAGGTATAAAAATAATATCGCCCAAATATCCGTCAAATCCGAAAGAA
>CAHIKZ030000574.1:1022500-1130000 GCA_903632075.3 Acanthosepion pharaonis | reverse complement strand
AGACATAGCTTCTTCCAGCAGCCACCCTAATGACCAGGGTTGTACTATCTCTTCTCAAGGCACTTGATGTAGGTCTATCGTGTTGAGTCTTAGGCCCCGTGTGAAGACGAATGAAGGCATAACGTCACCATTACTAGTGATTACTCTAAACACCATAATGTTGATTGGATATATCATCCATCTCTTTCCAAATCCTCTGCACTCTCTTGAGATTGACATACAAACACTCTGAAACACTCGTATTGGATCTTGAGGCGCGAATAAGTAGACGTACAGCATGCTGTTTCCAAATTTCTGGCGGAGTGAATTGATGCTCTTTTTGTCACAGACAGTGACAACTGACCCTAAAATACGGGCAGTCGAAATCACAAGAACATAAGAAGCATGCGCGAAATTTAAAATATAAAATGGTGACAACTTACCCATCGCACCCTGTATAAACAAACCTGTTTTCCTGAAATGTTTTTTCAAGAGAAAAATTTTATAATTTTCAGCTAACAGCCGCATTGCCTTTTCGGTCAATGAATAGCAAATATTTCCTTGTAGGAACACTTCTATTACCATAACTATTGAAGCCTATGGGAATTTCATAATGTGAAGCATACAGTTTAAACATGGCAGCTCCGCTCGCATTGTATACCAGTTAGGAAGAAAGAGGTGCTGCAGACAACTTGGTACTTCATCGATAATAATTCGTCTGCTCGCCATTAACATCTTTCGAGTTTCTGTCTAAATTTCTGAGATGAAGTATTATGTATACTATTTACATTATTCGGACTATTGTCATCACGTTTGTCGCCATATTTATTACAACGTTTCGGCCGTTGTACGATTTGGCTTTCTTCAGGTGGTTGGAATGTCGAACTGAACCCTTTATTTCGCTCACTGGGGTAGACTGTTCTTGTTCCACGTGCCATGTTTAATGGATGTCAGTTATCAGTTATCTCCTGTTAATTCCCCCCTCCAAGTTCTCCACTGCCTTAACCACTGTGCCATGTGCCCTCAAGACTGACATTCGAATTCCAGTCGAGATCGTTGCATTTACTTACGCTCAAATAGCCTTGGGAATGATACGAATTCATTCCCTCGACTCAATTAGGAATTAATTGTAGGATTTGGAAAAATTTGAAAAATCAGTATTATTATCATTTGTTCTACAATATTTCCACGTAAAAACAAAAGATTATCCTTAAAATGCTAAATATTTCTCGGTTTTAAATGAATCACAAAGGGTTGATAAGCCGTAAAAATCAAATTAATCAAATAATCAATCGAAGATTTAAGTGCAGTAGATGTTCTGTATTAATTGATTTTTTCACAAGGTAACAATTAGATTTGTTTTAGCACTCAATTTACTTATAGTTTCAATAGATTTCTTTATAATTCAATGATCATCTCAATCTTCTTTTCATATCTCTAATGTGGACATTCTCTTACTCAAATACCTTGATATTTCCTAATTTTTAACATTTATTAGATTCTTTTCATCTACCCATGTTTTAATACACATACACACACACATATATATACGCATATATATATATATATATATATATATATATATATATATAGATAGATAGATAGATAGACGCATATATATATATATATATATGTGTGTGTGTGTGTGTGTGTGTGTGTGTGTGTGTGTGTGTGTGTGTGTACGGTTCAGAGTCGTGGACCCCCATACAGGTACCATATACGTCAGCTGGATGTTTTCCATAAAAGCCGTCTGCGTGCAATCTGTGGGGTTAACCTTCAAGATAGGACATCTACCATAGACCTGTTTAACATGTGTAATATTGGAGGAATTGAGTCTTTTCTCATAGAGTCTCAGTTACGGTGGAATGGTCATGTCTTGAGAATGTCTGATGACAGGATACCCACGATCCTAATGTACAGCCAGTTAGATCAGGGCTACAGAAATGGAGTACGACCATGGCTAAGATACAAAGACAAGATGAAAAGCAACTTTTCAGCTGTCAATATAACATAACACCCTTGAGCGCTTAGTATTGGAGCGAGTAGAATGGTGATTAACGTGTTTTAGTGGACTCGGCAGTTTTCAATCTGAATCATCTTCAAGAAGCAAGAGCACGATATAAAAGGTCAGCCAATCTAACGGTGATCTCATCTCACAATCCTCACTCTTGCTCCATATGTGGCCTCCTTTGTAAAACACTAGCGGGTCTTAAGTGCCACTTAAGATTATCGTACAAATTTCATAACTGGAGATTCCATTATTATATATATATATATATATATATATATATATATATATATATATAATGCACGTATAAATTTACTTTGACCCCTGTAGATGACGTCACTTCTAAGAGACTTGAAATTGGTTGCAAGAAATAAAAACTTGTACTGTAATTATTAGAAATTATTTAAGTACTATTGTGTATGTAAAAAGCGCCCTATGTAAAAATAATGCTGTCTGTGTAAAATGCATCTTATGTAAAAATAAGTTTGTCTATTGTAAAATACACCCTATGTAAAAAAAAAATTTTTTATGAATTCTCATGTCCTTTGGAAGATTGTATTTCTAATTCTAAAAATAAACAACATTAGATTCTTACATTCGCTACATTCTGTTGTAGGCTGACATGTCATTTGTTAGAAGTGGATGCAATTCGCCCACGTATAGATCAACTCATTACAATTATATAAAATAATATTAAAATAAGATAACTTTTAGATAAATAGATAACACCGAAATATTTTCCAAGACTTAATGCAAATAAGGAATTAAAATTCTGGAAGCAGCTGTAATACAAAATTAAATAAGTTATCTTTCTCCATCGGACATTTTATATTCAAGTGTGTATAAAAATTCACGTATAAATTCAGATAGACTGTTATAGATGACATCACTTTTGGATAACTTGAAATCGGTTTAAAAACAGTGAAATCGTCTAATCTAATCTAATATATATATATATATATATATATATATATATATATGTGTGTGTGTGTGTGTCTGATAAAATATATTTTAAATAAATGCTATATTTATGCGCAAAATGCTCAATATCAGGGACAGACCGTTATATGTTATATAAAAGTGTGCACTGAGGTCAACACCGAGAGGTGACCGTCTGTCGCGTGCTTGAGGCAACCTTAATCATTAAGACTGCGTTTAAGCATGAAACATACAGTCGTCCCTCGTTTTTGACTCCGGCGTGTGCTTTTCATATTATATAATCCCTAGCATCTCCCGTATTCTACAAAAAAAGGAACAATAGTATTTATACTGTTTCTTCAACTAATTTATTTTAATTTGAATAATAACTTATTAAGACATTCTTTCATGCACTCCAGTTATTTAAAACAGAAACTCTTAAAAGTGGCTAAAGAATAGAAATTGAATCAAGGGAAGAAAGAGACTACTTTAAAATGGACAATGATTAAATCGATCCGTTTCAAATTTAAACAATGAGAAATTATTTTTTTCCGGAAAATCGTCACTTGCAAGACACATATTTTATTCCATATATCTTCATCTCATTTCGTTACAATTTTCTGAATTTCTGAGATGAAGATGTTATTTTTATAATAATGTCCATCCAATACAAGGACCAAGAGCCACTCAAGTTAGAAGGCTACTGTGCGGTGTCAAATGAGCATAAGGAAGGGAAGGAAGTGAAGTTCATTGGACTATGCAGAAAAGATAAGGGCTAACTCTAGACATGAAAATGTCTACGTTTAATTACTTAATAACATTTCAGAGTTCAGTCGGAAGTATTAGAAGTATATTGCGGAAGTAGGTTTTATTAGGTTGGTGCAAAAATAATGACGTAAGAATGTCGTTTTTTGACGTTAAAAAATACGTCAAAAAACGACATTATTACGTCATTATTTTTGCACCAACCTAATAGAAGAAACCGGAAAACAAATCCTAAGCAGGAAACAAAGGATAGGCGAATCTATCTTCTCCTATTAAAGAGGATTTATTGGTGGCATTCAGCTTTACCTTCTATTTCTTTATATAAGTCGAGGTTTTCAAGCGAAATTAAAAAATCTAAACTTAATGTTTATACTCGTGTACAGGACAAGAAACCCTATGATAAAAAAGTGAAATCCCAAAGATTGTAGGTTGTTTCACGGATTAACAGTATTGAATTGAAAGTCCTACACTGCATGAGACAATATTACCTTCATACGCAAGATTGATTGATTGATTTTACGGATTTACAAACGTTTTTTCAGGTTATTTAAAACCAGAAAATATATTAGGATTGTAAGAATTTCTTGGCCATAATAATTTAACGATACACGTCCTGCTAATTAACTCATAGTTGAGAGGAGAAGTGATAGATTCATACCTATCGCAAGAGAATTTGCGCGTGAGTGAATATAACGAATTAGACTGGAATTAGAACAAGGCTCTCTAAATTTCGACCCGTTATAGATTGCATAACCACTTATTGTCATAGTGAAACACATCTATTCTATAGTTAATAGATTCCCCACCTATAATAAGTAGGAGTAGTAAGAGTAACGCGTCAGTCGCTGAGTGTTTCGGTCAGTCAGTCGATGTCGGACGACTGTTAGCCGAATACTAAAGTATCAGCGACCACCACTAGATTACTCTACGTCATTACCTATTATATCAAGTTCCTAAAGTTTTGTACGTCGAACCTATTTTAGGACTGACTTAGTACAAATACAAGCCTCCACTGTGAAATAACTCTACAACAATTATCCAATCTTACATTACCTGTTATTCCCAAGCGGTCACTATTATAGCTATTCACCTGCCTAGGCGTTTATTACCTCCTGTGATTGTATAAGAATCAATGTTTCAACGTGCTAGGGCCGAAAGTTTTTATATATAAGATAAAATATAGTAAAAAAAAAATCTGTACGGAATAGTATTATGGTCATGGTTTGGCTAGAACTGCCTTTAAGCACAACGTAAAATCAAATATGGTTTGTTTTGTCGATTCAAACCCGCGGCTTCGGCTTCGTTACAGTCGTTCGTGAATCATTGGATTGAGAGTTAATATGCAACGGAACTGGACGCATGCCTCGCGAATCACTGTAATGAAGCTGAAGATATTAACGTATGATATTTCAGCTTCGTTAAAATGGTTCGTGAATCCTGAGATCGAAAATTATCTGGCAGCTTAACATGCCCCATACCTCACGTATATGGGTAATGAAGCCGACTCTCCTAAAATATGAAATATTAGCGCATCTGCCATGTCCAGATGAAATGTCTCCGATGGATTATAATCAGTTTAAGCATTTAGAGTTTTTATTCTAAAAGGAAAAAAAAAAATCTGTAAATAGATATTAATTTAGCTTCTGAATATTTTCTCGCTTTTAAAAAGAAAGATTTATAAAAGGTATATTTTAATTAAAAATGATTTGGAAAGTAGTCGTAAAACCAAATAGGCTTTCTTATCATCAAACATTTTAATCTATAATCTCGCCGATAATCTATTATGGATAAAAACTTTTTAACATTGCTGCTTTATAAAACGAAACCATTTTTTAAGAAATCTTTATTTAAAACCAGACGGTTCATAAATCTATAAATCAAAACTGAATAATATTACAGATCTAAAATTTATTAGAATTATTTGAGTCTGGAATATTTATTGACACATAATTTAAAATTAACATTTTTAGAAACCTCTAAAATAAAACTGGATTTTCACAGATCGCAACATCTACCAGAGAGATGAAATTTAAATTTATTGCATTATTCCAAAATTTTAACCCATCAACTGATTAATGCCAACTGAGCAGAAATTGTAATTAATTTAAAAAAATAGTAATTAATGTATAATATTATCCATAACTACATGTACAAGAATGTCGTGTTTGATAAAATTTTAAAAATAATTATAAATACGTAGAAAATGAGTATGTTGTTGAAAATTCCTTTTTACACAAGATAGCTATTTGTACTATGTTATAATGCTTATTACCTAAACAATAATAAGTTTTTTTTAAACATTGATGTATATTTAATCACATCTTTCTAATAGCTGTCACGATCTGTTAATAAATTATGAATTAAAAACTAATTATTTTATTTATCTTTTCATAAAAGTATAATGATCTATACCGAATCATTTTATAAAACTATAATTAATAGAGCACTTTTCAAGAATGTATAAAACAAAAGCAAACTTTTTTAGAATCTTATCATTAATATCGGATTTTTATTAACCTAAAATTTTAAAAAAAGTGTTTCTAGAAAACAATAATTAATATTGGATATCATGGTAGGTGTTAATAGGCAAAGTTTTAAATATTATTTTATTTCCTAGTCACAATCGGTAATTTATTGTAAATCCTCTTCAAAAATAAATAAATTTGTCTTGAAAGTACAGACCCGTTTTAGTTGTGAGAATTAAAACAATTAACAGTGGAGGCACTCTGGAGCAATGGATGGCGATTCGGATTGAGGCTAATAATCGTGCTAATACCCTTGGAAACGGTAGGAATCTATATCTTCCCACACAGACCCCGCCCAGTTATGGGTAAATAGCAGAACAGATAAGGCCCTATAGTTTGCCTAGAAGCAGGAAAACCCTGAATAAAAATCACATTTTTGCTTTGTACAGGACGATTGAAAAGTAACTCCATATATTAAAATACTTATAATTTATTTATTAACTATAATTTCTACAAGAAATGGATGTGAGAGGAAAGCAGTTAGCATGAGGTTTTATTTAAAATTCTATATGGGCTCCATATGCCTCTACCAGCTTCTCGAACCACGCAGGAATCGCGTCATCTAATTTCACCTGGAACTCGTGTGGTATGAAAAACATAACTTCATGTATTCGCCTATCAAGTTCTTTGAAAGACTTGGTTTGCTATAGGAGACTTGCTCTTTTCACCAACCCCAAAGAAAAAATATCACAGGGTTTTAAGTTAGGATTCCTGGCTTGCCACTCATACATATAATAGGGAGTTACTTTTCAACTGCCCTGTAGATAAACTCAACAACCATGGCGCTAATGGAACTGGCAAACGATTGCACTATCCTGCTTTGAATTCCATCATGAACCACAGTTTTAAGATGGGGTAGAGTGTTGACAACTGAATAAATGATGATGTAAAATACGTAGAAATATTTAAATTGGTTGTTAACATAATTATTATTGTTAACAATGGCGATCCCACCCCTAGTGCAATTAAGTGCGTATTCCTCGAATGAATGGGCGAAAAACTGAGTGGTTACAGCTTTCAAACGCAGCCCATGGGACACAGTTTTCACACTAAAGAAGACGATTTTAGAAATATCACACTAAGGGGACAATCTTAATGTGCGTTATTGTAGTGAAATGCTTGGCAACCATACAACGGGTTCACTAAAGCTTTGCCTGTTAAATTGGTTGCGTTAAAAATGACCGGAAGCCGGCGATGGTTGCGCTGAGATAGAATCACAAGGCAACGTGACCGACGGTTTCAGTCTACTAAACTTGTTCAATGCCTGATCACACCAGATTTTTCGCTCTCTTCCGGAAATTCCGCTTGATTGATACGTTTTCTACGGAATAGCAGCATTTTGCAGGTTATTTAAAACTAGAAAATATGGGATTGTCCGACTTTTCTTCTTTTTTTTTTTTTAGATAATAATCGATTAGCGATAAAAATATTACTAATTAATATATAACTGAGAGATGAGATGAGATTCATAGAAGGCTATTTTCGCGTAAGTGAATATAAGGAACTCAACAGAAAAAGGGACTTAAGCTCTCTGATTAAAAATTCCGGACCATTATCAATTTATCATCGAAGGCTACACTACCTGGTATTCAAAAGCAGTCACCCATCCTGGTACTGACCAGGCTCAACGTTTCTTAACATACTTACACACACTTATATAATATAACAATATATATGGAATCATATTTTAAAAAATAATTATAAATTACATATATATATATATATATATATATATATATATATATATATATATATAAATATATTATAAAATATAATATTAAGGTATGTTATGTTTATGAGAGATTTTTTTTTCATTGTACGGCCGAGAGCGTATGTAAATATAAGCAGTGTGGACATGTAAATCAACATCGTTTGGTGACACTTTTTTTACACTTGAACACCGTGTCCTTAATATTTCATTCAAGAACGAAGCAAATTGTTTAAATTCGAAGGTCTGTCTTCACACTGCTTACACACACGCACATACACACATATGTCTTTCTATATATATATATACGTCTCTCTTTTTATACATATATGTATATATATACACTCTCTCTCTCTCTCTCTCTCTATATATATATATATATATATATATATATATATACTAAATTGATCTTGTTATCTTTATTTTAATTTTCTCATTTTTTTCTCCTTATGACGCGATTTTCTTCCAAGATGTTCTCTTTGATTTTGTGATTTGCCCTTTTCTTTATCCGTTTTTTTTTATTTAGTCCATTTGTTTCTCTGACGCCTTTCAATGAAACCACAAGGGAAGACTGGAAAGTGGAAATGTTAATCGAATGACACCGACGAAAACACAAGACATCTTCCTTAGAGTGGACTGACAAATGACAAAACAGTCAGACCGGCAGACAAAATGGAATGGAAAGCAACAAAATAAATACATATATAAAAAAAGTGACAAACTGAAGAAAAGAAAAGCAAAAGAAAAAGAAAAACAACAACCCTTTAATCATTTACGATTTATGATTCGATATTTATGGTCAGTTTTTTCTCTGCATTAATTTACCGGTTTAAACGTAAGTGGGATTATGTGTTTTTCGTGTGTGTGTGTGTGTGTGTGTGTGTGTGTGTGTGTGTGTGTGTTTGCGTTCGTGTGTGTGTGAGAGAGAGAGACAGTTCTTATTTAAATTTCTTCAGGGGTAAAATGAGCTTTTGATGAGGAAACACTGATAGTCACTCGTTCTCTCTCACAGACATACACACGCGAACATGCACACACAACACACGCATGCACGCGAAACATACACACGCAGGCACATACATACATGCATATATATATATATATATATATATATATATATATATATATATATATATATATATATATTTTGGGGGTTGTGTGTGTGTGTATACAAATATAGGAGTGGTGTATAAGAAATAAATTCCAATAACCAAGAAATACTATTCTTAAAAGAGTGTTCAATACGGAGTAGAGAAAATATAATTTATTCCAAAATTATAACATAAATATGTTATTGAATCACTACAAAATTCGACACCATCACTTGGTAAGACACTAGAAGCGTTGAAACAAAATGGTTATATATAGCGTTTCCATTTGAGCCATTTGTCAAAATTTAATCAGACGTCTTGTAAGCGGGCTCGGGTACATTATTCATTAGATTATTTTTCTCAGCCGAGTCTCTGTCCAAAGACAGCCTCGACTGAATCACTCTCTGCCCGAAGACTGTGGTCTTGTCTGTCACGAAACTGGCAGTGAACAGCCTGACTGTTATTTAACAAATCCTCCCCACGATGCAGGATGTGTCACAAGACATGTTCTACGTTGAGCGATTCCGATCCAGTAGGCTCGAGCAAAACTTCCCCGTTGACCCCGCATAGACGGTGTCGGGTTTGTCTATCTCCACAAACGAAACTATATCCATCGGCAGCACCTCGTCTGGTTTTCTCCCTGTCCGAAGGCGGAGAGTTCGACAAGTCGGTCGCGTGTCTGGCAGCGGATGCCTGACTGGAATTAACCGGTCGCACCACTGTGAACACGAGGTCAACTTTACTGTGGTCCACCTGCGCGTTTCCACCTGGACCACGCGTCAAAATTCAACCAGGCTTCGCAGAAGCGGGCTAGAGTACAGAAATGGTCTCTCTTTTCTGAGCCGAATTTCTATCCGAAAACAGAGCTCGAGTGATTCATCTTCCGCCCGAAGATGGAGGTCTTGTCGCAGAGATCTTGTCACTAGCAAGCCAGACATCGAATTGCCTGACTGGTATTTACCGGTTGCCCCACTTCAGATTGTAGTGTCACAAGTTCCAGTTTAATGTGAGGAAACCGAATGTTTCCACTCGGGCCACTGGTCAAAATTTACCCAGACCCCGCAAATGCGTGCTCGGGTACGGTAATTGTCTGTTTTTCTCAGCCAAGTTTCTATCCGATGACAGAGCCCCGACTGATTCACCCCAGTCCGAAAACAGAGATTCTGTCAGTAGCAAACTAGTCAGCAAACTACCGGACTCCAACTTGTCTTTTTTTTTTCTCAGCCATATCACAATCAAAAGACAGAACTCCAACTGAGTGATCTTCCGGCTGAAGATGGAGGTCTTGTCACCCCTCTAACCGATGACAGGGATCTTGCCAGTAGCAAGCCAGATAGCGAACTGCCTGACAGGCATTTACCAACCTCCCCACAAGCCAGGATGTTTGCTCAAGGCCGATTTTATGTGGGACGACCCAAGCCCGTAAACTCAGGCAAAAATTCGCCGTAGATCCCGAATACACGGAGTCGGGTTTGTCTACCACTACAGACCCTACCTGTCGGCATAGCCTCGTTTGAGTTCCTGTCTGCCCAAAAGCAGAGAGTTCGCCAAGTCTGTCGCAAGTCAACCAGCGAACTGGTATTTACCGGTTGCTCCGTAGACTCTGCACACACGGTGTCGGGTTTGTCTACCTCCCCAAACGAGACTCGGCTCACAGCAGAGTTCGACATGTCAGCGAACCGCCTGACTACATCGGGTTCACTTTGAGTTCTTTAATTATAGCGTCTTGCTTAGTTCATTCTTGTTAGAGAGGATGTCTTATTTATTCCACAACATATACAAAGGTTCATGGCTAGTGCCATTACATTCATGTCTTAGATTCTCTTCACTTCTTCCACATATATTCAGGAACGTAAAATATCTGTGAAAGTTTTACCAGAATGAAAGGTCATGATCATATCTTCCGACTTTTTTTTTTTATCAGTCCGACAAATCAACTTAAACCTTATTTTTAGTGCATACCTATATTTGAGTATACGATCCGTTTCTATATTAAACCGTATATTTATTTATTTTCGTCAACTATCCAGAATATTCGTTAAAACTTATTAATGTAAAACATGATTAAAGAGAGAGAGGGAGAGAGGGAGTGAGAGAGGGCGGGGGGGAATTGAACACAGTCAATGACTTTCCTACTGACTAGCCGAACACCTTATCAAGAATATGCACATTTTACTTAGGGATTAAATTTTGGCGGGCATTGTAGTCGATATGCATGTTAGATTGCTGGGTTGCTGTTCGGATTGAGTCCATTACATTCACTTACCTTGGGAAAGGCATGAATCCAAACCTACCGCTCCTCCCAACAATAGGGAAATAGTAGGTCAGACTGGGTTATATAGCCTTGATTGGCAACCGATCTAGGAAAATTCAAAACTATATAAGCCGCTTGTGTAAAACTGTTGTCAAAGTACTCATAGCCTTTGGTACTCTATGTACAACATTTTTTATTCTAGAAATCTATAATATCGACTACGAGTCAAATAAAAATTACTTTTTTTTTTAAATTACATTATTAGTCCTTTTTTTTACCAATTTTCACCCAATATAAAACCCCAGAACCACAAAAGATAGAATCTGTGAGGGAATTGTCCAGTGTTCACTAATATATACTACCACTGCTATTATATCTGTCTATATTTCTGAGATGAGTTATTATGGACATTATTTACATTATTCGGACTATTGTCTTCATCTTTGTTTCCATATATATCACAATGTTTCCGCCGTTGTACGCTCCGGCCTTCTTCAGGTCGTTGGAATGTCGAACTGAACCCTTTATTTTGCTCGCTGGGGTAGACTGTTCTAGTTCCACGTGCCATGTCTAATGGATGTCAGTTATCAGTTATCTCCTGTTAATTCACCTCTCCAAGTTATCCACTGCCTTAACCAGGTATTGAACTCACAACTCTTTGTGTCCTGTCACTTGATCTAACCAACACCTTTATCCACTGTACCATGTGTTCATAAGCTGATATCCACCTGACCACAAGGTACATCCTATATGACATATTGTTGTGGCGACCTCCCTCTAAAAAGTCTATGTTGGACTCTTCCGCCTACTATAAGTTTAGTAGGAGAGAAGGCCTTGGAGGAACCGTCTAATAAATTGTTCTACCGAGGCTGTGATTTTCGCAGCTGCTGTCGGATTCTCTGACTTTGAGCAGAGAGGAACCCGGACGAGGTTTTTCCGAAGAGCAAAGTTTCGTCTGGGGAGGTAGACATAACCTGAACCCGTTTATGCGGGTTGTAAGGGAGAACCCACGGTAAACTCGGCCTTGTGCCACATGCATTCCTCGTCGGGGGTGGCTGTTAAATATTAACAGTCGAACAGATTGAACACTGGTTAACACTCAGTAACGATGTTGTGACCAAATAAATGGTTGAAGAAATAATAAAACAAGTGTTACCGATATATCATATATTAAATAGTAAATACAACAGAACAGTATTACAAGTCTAGTGAGTGTGTGTCTGTTAACCAGCCTTCAGTCTATTCGACTGTTCCCTCAAGGCCTTCTCTCCTACTAATCTTATAGTAGGCGGAAGAGTCCAACATAGACTGTTTAGAGGGAGGACACCAAAACACATATTTATGTTGTGTAAAAGGAGTCATATCAAAACATGTTTCAATATTACTCATGTGCGGATTATGAATATTAAATATTTCTACATGGAAAGCAAAGATAGAGTAAAAATGAATATGAATTGTATTTTTGAGATGTGATGCTCTTTTAATTCACAACAGAAAAAGTTCGCAGCAGAAACAGTAAAATTAATGTGTGCCGTTTATGCATATGGTACCATAGCTGCGAGTATTATCCGTAAGTTGTTCTTTAAATTCAGAAGTGAAACGCACTGGCTGGCAGACCCGTATGCGTTGATGATGACCAAATAGAAACATTGATGAAAAATCGTTCGCACGAAAATGAACAGATACACCACATATCTCATATGCGCGTCATAAGGCATTTGATTAAAAAAAACTTGGATACGAGAATCGTTACAATGTATATTTTTAATCAATTCAACCCAAGCAAGGTGATAATGTCACTAAGACGTAAGGTGTTACTAAAAGTGAAAAGAATGAAATGAATTTAGAAGGAGCCGGAAACACAATCCTAAATAGCAAACAATGGATAAACGTCTACTCTGGTTCAAACGACCGGGGAAGGTTGTGAACCTGACGACAAGTGAACCTGTCAACTCCTATTGAGGAGAAAAATAATAATTAGTTAAAGAAAATTTCAGAGGTCAGATGGAAACTTTAAAAATACAGAGTTGAAGTAGATATTAGAAGGAACCGGAAACCCAATGCTAAACCGGAAACAAGAGTTAGACTTCTACGCTGCTCAAAATTCGAGGAGGGTATGAACCGGGCGATAGTCGAACCTTAACGGAAAATGTCGAGATCACTCTTCCATATATGATTCTCTGTTCAAATGCCACAAAATGATTACAGAATAGATTGTTTACAAAATTGCGCAGAGAAAAGTGTCCTGTAGAAAAGCGGACCCCAACCGCTTTGCAAGATAATTTTCCAAAGGCAATCGGATGTCGGTGTCTCTGACGCAAAACAAAACACAATAAACAAGATCACGATAGTCAATAAAATGGAAGAAAAAGGTTATATCCTTTCTGTGCGGCTCATTAACAAATGGTCCGGTTGATGAGGCCGGCTTCTATGTAAGACAAAATGAACCATTATAAACCATTCCAAAAACCAGTCTGAATCTGAAGAAAGCGATTCTTTTTCTCTGCTGGGATTGGAAGAGCATCGTAAATTAAGATTCTGCAAAATCAGACGTTGATTTCACAGAAGTCTTCCTCTTCTATGCGCCGTGTCTATTCAGAACGTTAGCGATCATGGTTCTCCACAATGTCCTGTCTTTTGCAGACCTTTAATAAATTTTGTTTTGTTTTTTCTTATCTCCTAAAATCTGTTCCGTCATCCATTTACTGACGATCATTAGCTTGGTTATACGTTTTTCTTATGTCTCACTTGTCTTCAATCTGTCCTGTAGGTATCAAATTTCCCATAACCTCTTTCTTCATTATGTGATCTTGAAATTTCAGTGTTAAATATAAGTTTCCATTCTTCGTCCATATTGTTCTTAGCATCCGACGATAGCTGTGCTAGCAACAAGTCACATGTCATCGTGGCCGAGGGCTTTAGCGTGCTGGCCTTATTCAAATTACTGATCACGCTAGATAACACGCTCTTTCCCAGAAACTGTAACTAAGGTCTGCTCTGCATAGTTGAAGTATAAACCACAGGTGACCTTGTGGGTGTTGCATAAACACAAATGCGCCTGAGTAAGCGTCTGCAAAAGGGATTCGCTAGCCGCCATAGTAGATGCGTATCCACGAATACGAGTGGCCATCTATACATGCGTATATATCTATACCATCCTTCTGTAGAACGATATTTTTGCTGCTTCAAATCTTTTCTTCATCTGTGAGGAGATTATCCCGCATTCACTTCTATATACGAGGACTGATATTCCGCAGCAGTTCAGTACTCTTTTCTTTGTTTCTAACGAAATGTTCCTGTTTTTATAATTCTTACCTTCGAAGGCACCTTTCGTTATCCGAATATACCTCGAAATGCGGTGTTGCACTTTCTGTCCCATGTTAAATTATTTCCCCGATACTTAAATTGTTGTTAATATTTGATTTTTTTTACGTTATTTACATTGTTGTCTACATTTTTGTTAATATATTCACGACGTTTCAGTTTGAAAAATGTAAATAGTGTAAAGAAGTTACAATAACTCATAAATATAGACATATATTGTTTGATTCTGGTGTCGCCATTTGTTAATTTGCATATCAGACTGTCCCTTTTCTTAACCATATATTCTTTCTTCTTGCAATTGATGTTTAGTCGTTTAATCTCGATTTCCTTCAATACCTTCTGCAAAAGTCCTTGTAGTTTCTTTTCTGCGTCTACTATCAACAATTAACTTAATTGGCATATATCTTATGTTGTTAAAATTGTGGCCACTAATTAAAAAAAAACCTGCTATGTCTTCTAATTCTCTCAGATTCGCTTAACTGCATAGGTTGAATATGTCCGGTGAGAAGACACATCCTTGCTGTATGCACTTTTACGAAATTTATTTTGTATTCTTTTGCAAATAGATTTCAACAATCTTCCTTGGACTTTCATCAGACCAAATGCGACAACGAATCCAAGATGAAAATGTGCTTCATCACAAAAGAGGATTTTTTTTTTCGAAAAATCTTCATCGGTTTGGCTTTGCCCGTGAACCCAATTGAGGAATGTACGGCGCTCCAAGTGGTCAGCAGGTTTCAGTTCTTGTGTCAATTTAATTTTGTATGCGTGTCGAGATAAATCTTGTGTCAAAATTCGATGTAAAGTTTTTGTGGAAAAGTTCAATTCCTGAGCGCGATGACGAATGGAGGTGTCTGGATTTTCGGCCACATTCTCGTGCACTGCAGCAATGTTTTCAGCTGAACGGCGGAAACGAGTATGCAGTCGTGTTTTCACATCTGCCACTGCTCCTATTTGTTTGAATTTACGAACAATGTTTTCAATTACACTCTCGTTTGATCGATTATATTGATTGACCAAAAAAAAATCGCGAAGTGCTCAAAATGCATTTCTGTTTGAACGTCCATTTTCGTAATAGTGTTCGATAACTTTAATACGTTGTATGATTGTTAATCTTTCCATGGTTTAAATTGCCAAAGACTTAAGTTGTTAAATATAAAAGAAAAAGAAAAAAGTTATTAGACGCTTAAACTTAATTTACATTTAAAATCGGTCCAATTCATTGGAACAGCCTATACCTCCAGGAATATATACTGTTGTAACCGAGAAAGGGAGGTTGGAAATGAAATGGTAATCTTTATAGCATTAACAAAATACTCGACAGCGGCGGGAAGTAGGTAAACCACGGCTAGTGGTGAACTACTTAGACAGTATATTACCCACTTAGCGCATAAACCCCTCCTTGGAGGGATTTTAACGCAGGCTTATCATCTCTCAGTTGCGTCTCTGTCCTTGAACAGAGTGCGCTCAAGGGCTTCTCTGTCAAAGGACAGAGAGGCAACTGAGGAAAATTATACTGAAGAGGTGCCCAGCCCTGAGGAACAGCTGCCCGGGGCCGCGCCATCCCATTGCACAGGAAGGAGGGATCGGTGCTCCCACGGAGGCCAGCGCAACCGACGGAATTTTTGTTCCTTGCTCGGGTGTACGCGCTCGGGTCCCCACTTTAAAACGACCTTGTGTCACATCTCGTCCTCGTTGGGGAACGAGAAAACACCGTATTCATGAGGATTGGGATATATCCATTTGTGTTCATAGGTACGTTATATAACACAAAATTATATTAGACCAGAAGTGGAGTAATGCTGTCATATGTGGTCTTGGACTGACTTAATTTCACTTTTCAGTCTTGATATACAGTGTAACCCGGATATAAGTGACCCGGATATAAGAGAAACCCGGATATAAGAGAGATTTCCTCTGGTCCCAAATTAGTGCCTGTGTTAATGTATATAAAATAGACCAAACCCGGATATAAGAGAAACCCGGATATAAGAGAAACCCGGATATAAGAGACTTCTTCTCCGGTCCCGACAATTCTCTTATATCCGGGTTACACTGTAGTTCAAAAGCGTTCGTGCGGCCTTGTGGGCGATTAATTATTTTCAATTCTGCTGTCCCTTTGCCACACACGAATTGTAGCTAGCCTCTTATTTTGAATAAGCTCCTCTAGTAATTAGGATTCACAGACGCATTTAATAATATATAACAGTTGTAACCTAGGAATAATCAAAATGGAGGTTTTAAATGAAATGGCAATCTTTATGACATAAATAAAAATACAATACCCACACTTACAATAGTGTCCAACGTATTTATGAGGATTGGGAGATACCCATTACTGTTCATAGGTACGTTATATAACATACATTTTCGCATAACTTGACTCCCACAGAGTTTTACCAGTTCGCCATTACATGACTTGATGAAGCGTCCCTAAAACAAGTCGAAACTTGATTGTTGGTAGGTTACATGACCTCGCCCGTACTTCAAACAGAATATACACTACAATTCAAAAGTTTGAAGCAACCCCCCAAAATTAGCATGGGCTGAACTTGACAGAAGAGTGAAAAAAAAAGTCATTGAAAAAAGAATGGAATAAATTATCAAACTTAAACTTTGAGAAACTTTTACGACGAATACCAAAAACTTTATGCTGCTGTAATGAAGGCAAAAGGACGATATTTTGCGAAAGCAAAATTTAATTACTTTTTGTCAAAATAAAATTCCTAATAAAAATAATGACTAAATTTTTTTTAAACATGTGTTATAATTTCCTCTTATTTAAAGTATAAACAACTACTTTCAGGATCCACTTTAAAAAATCACCAGCGATGGTCGCAAACTTTTCAACTGTAGTGCATATATTAGGGTAAAACAGAGATTAAATGCGATTTTGAAACAGGCATTCTCGGATACAAACGGCTGGCCATGTTATACTGTGAAGTCTACAAACTGTAAAATATGTTCGTAGAAGGGCTCTTTTTTTATTTATGTGAAATGCGTTTTGCTTTCCAATTTGTAGGAATTATATTCACTATGCCATCTGTAGAGAATTTTCAATATCTTATGTTTCTATTATGAACATATTTTTATTGATGTTCTAATTGATGATAAAATAAGAATTTATTTTTTTGAACACCAGTGGAGCCATGTTATTTATTTTTTCCCCTTGTTGTGCTTGATGCAACAACAAAAAATGTATTTAAAAGAAAAAGAAAAAAATGACCCATGCATTTCCCATTAGATTAAATAATCATTACTTAATTTCTGCTTTGTAAATTGAAACTAGAGAAATTTGAAATTGGCAGCAATCTAATATTTTCTTATCTTGATTGAGTGGAGATATTATGATTGGTTGAGATAGAGTTAAATCAAAATAGTAAAATAAAAATATTCTTTTTGTAACTGGCTTTACTGTCGTCAGTCTGCTTTTGCATTTATAAAAGCCCTGAAAATATCTACTATGATGACTCGGTACATAAGGCTCCTAAAATATTTTTGACAATAATTATTTCTCATTATCATGTTCAGTAAAGACAGGATGAACATTATTAATCTACATTAAAATAGAAAACAAAGAAGACTAGCTGAAATTTGAACTGGGCTCTCCGATTTCCCATTCCGATCCGATATCCGTTACATGACATATATGCACAGGATGACGGGTAACTAATCGGGTTCAACATTCTTCCGATCAATCGAATGACAGGGAGCAAAGAGAACAGACGTATGGACGCACCGCTTAACAATTGCAAGATCGAGGAACAACGCAATGTAGTGCTCTTTCTGTGAAAATCCATCGCCGGATGGTGACAAAGGTATGCAGCAGGCACCATGAATCAACGAAAGGTCTACGAGTGGGTAGAAAACTTTAAAGTGGAAAGAAGTGTAAGGAACAGAAGTTTATCTGGTCGACCATCAATATCGCGCGAGAAAGCATACATTCAGAAGATGGATGCTTTGAACAGAGAAGACCAACAAATCAATATAGCACAAAAGGCGACAATCATGGTCATCCGTTACAGGTCTGCATAAGGTATAGTGCATGATGAAATTCAGTAACGTAAAATTTGTAGACATTGGATACCCGTAGAAAGCTGGCTGCGTAGACATGAGCACCAGAAAAGCTTATTTTCGAAAGAATCACGAACTTTAATGAACGATACCAGAAGTTATACCAGACGAGAGCAAGTGAAAAGGAATTCGTTGAACGACACCCGAAGTAATACCAGACGTGTGCAAGAGAAAAGATGTTCGTTGAACGACACCAGAAGTGATACCAGACGTGAGCAAGAGAAAAGAAGTTCGTTGAACGATACAAGAAGTGATACCAGACGTGAGCAAGAGAAAAGACGTTCGTTGAACGAAACCAGAAGTGATACCAGATGTGTGCAAGAGAAAAGATGTTCGTTGAACGATACCAGAAGTGATACCAGACGTGAGCAAGAGAAAAGAAGTTCGCTGAACATTACCAGAAGTGATACCAGACGTGAGCAAGAGAAAAGGATTTCATTGAACGATACCAGAAATGATACCAGACGTAAGCAAGTGAAGAGAAATTTGTTGAGCGATACCAGAAGTGTTACCAGACGTGAGCAAGAGAAAAGAAGTTCGTTGAACGATACCAGAAATGATACCAGACGTGAGCAAGAGAAAAGAAGTTCGTTGAACGATACCTGAAGTGATACCAGACGTACGCAAGAGAAAAGAAGTTCGTTGAAAGATACCAGAAGTGATATCAGACGCGAGAAAAAGAAAAGAAGTTCGTTTAACGATACCAGAAATGATACCAGACGTGAGCAAGTGAAAAGAAATTCGTTGAACGATACCAGAAGTGATACCAGACGTGAGCAAGTGAAGTTATCTTTCTGTCTTTATTTGTAAACATATATACTTTTACAAACATTAAGGGCGGATTCGTCGCACCAAAACAAGGACAAAAGTCCATATTAACATATGTCCGCAAATCCTTCGTTTTTTACTATTAAGCTTAAAGTTTAGGGTAGACGCTGCAAAATATACAATCCTTGATACAATACCAAAATACTTTATGGTGTCTTTCTGGCACCAAAAGAAGTTAAAATTCCCATATATGTAGACATATGTCCAAAAGGCTATCGTTATACCTCATACACAGCAACATATAACCAATGTTCAAAATGTCCTCCGTTTGCCTCTACACACGCAGGCACTTATCTGATTATTGACTGGCGGACCCTTACAATACTTCCAGACGGTTTTGAATGGATTCGTGGACGCCCATGAAACTTTCATGAAGCGTCTCTGCATTATTAATGTCTTCTGCATAAACCAATTGTTTTAGGGGGAAACGTGCAAGCCACGGAACAGGTCCTCCCTTACCTATACATTTTCATAGTAGATGTCAGTCAGTGTATCACGAACAATTTGACTAAAAAGTCCTGGAGCCCCATCATGTATGAACCTCCTACGTCATCCTATTAGCAGGGGTACATCCTCTAGCAGGTCTGGAAGTGTGCTCGAAATAAAGTCCCAGTAGACAGCTCCTGTAAGACATGCTGGGAGAATATATAAACCTAAAAATCACCTGCAATTCCAGCCGACACATTAATGGTAAACTGATGCCGGTGTCTAGCCTGTATTCTACCATTGGGATTCCAATCCGCCCACAACTATTGGTTGTTTAAATTTGTTATTCGATTTCTTCCAAATGTTGCCTCATCCCTAAAAAAAAGACTGAAGTCACTAACAAGGAGTCGGTATTTTCTACAATAAATTATCGGCTAAAGCTCTCCTGTGGTGAGTGAACAGAATACGAAAGACCCTGCAAACGTTGCAAGTGATACGGATAAAGGAGCTTCTCTTGAATTACCTCCATGTGGTACTATGAGATGTACGACATGCTAGGACTACTTGGCATGTGCTCATACCTAGATCGTCTCCGACAGACTGTAGAATGTTTTCATCGTGGCCAGGCGTACGAGCGGATCCCGGTCTTCTTCGATCCATAGTTTGTGGTGCCACTGATCCTGTCTCAGAAACGCAACGATAAACAGCAGCAAACGTTGGTGACCTGTCTGCTTTCGGTCTGGAAACGCAATCTGATACAACCGTGCAGCATTGCTTCTCTTACCATTCATGAGGCCGTACGTAAAAATAATATCTACCTGCTCACGATATGAACATCCTGCCATTTTTAAACAGAACACTTCTCAGTTAACTCACGAATACACACGTTAAACGTTGAAGACAGACGAACTACAAACGTAGACGAATAGCAAATGTAACCTAGTCTACATGACAACAGAGTGCTATCTCCCGTAAACTTTCTTTAAAATCAATTACTCAAAAACGAAGGACATATGTTTATATTGACTTTTGTCCTTGCGTTAGTGTAAGGAACCTGACCCAACGTTCTTAAAAGTATTTTTGGTGCACCCTGTGTATTTACATAGAAGGAAAGAACTGAATACAACTATGGATGGTAGAAATGTTGTCTTTATCATGGAGAAAAAATGGGGCTTATTTCAGCCTGGCATTTTTTAGAACACTATATTTTGAATTTAAATAAACATATATTGTTTAAGTGAGGCCATGTGTAGAAACATTTCAAGCTGAAATGTAGCGTTACGTAATGTGCTGAGTTAAAGCTAATAAATCATCTCTGTACGGTACTGAATTTGACCGAAAACGATAGAAAGCAACACAATCGTCTTAGATTCGATCATTAAATATATAAATCAAGCCTGATTTCGCATAGGCTATTATGAAATACGAGAAAATAGGCTTGAATACTGCGTCATAAAATAACACTATTTCAAAACTGCAAAGTGAGATAGCCTGCTTGCCTTGAAAATCCGCGTTTGAAATAACGGCCTTTGAATCTGAACACGTATGTCTAATAACGGGTGGGAATGTGCAATTATTTCAGGGGCAATTCTTGCATGCATGACCTAGGCTGCTGTAAGTTTATATATATATATATATATATATATATATATATATATATATATATATATATATATATATATATATATATATATATATATATATATGTGTGTGTGTGTGTGTGTTTCTGTGTGTGTGTTCTTATTTGCGTGTATGTGTATATACGTGGGTTTTCGAGAGTGCGCGTAACAACGTTTGCTTGTGTCTAGATGTGTACACACGCGAACGTAGATGTTTGTTCGTGCACGCGTATTTGCGTATATGTGTTCCTGTGTGTGCGTATATATATATATATATATATGTGCTCGTGTCTGAGTTTGTATGCGCGTGAGTTTATACGATTCCGTGTGTATGCGCGTATGTGTGTCCGTGCGTATACATGTGCGTTCCTGCCTCTCTGTGTGTGTGTGTGTGTGTGTGTGTGTGTGTGTGTGTATGTGTTCCGTGTGCGTTTATGTTGTCGTGATATCAGTCAGATTAGTTTGCACAAAGCAAGGAAATTAAAAAAAGATATATCTCTCTTTGAGTTAAAACATGTCCTGGTTGGAGCTGAAAGAGAGAGAGAGAGCGACGCGAAAGAGTAAGGAGATACACAGAGTGTGTGAGAGTGTGTGTGTGTGTTTGTGAGAGAGAGAGAGAGTTCGGGTGAGTGTTTGTGTGTGTGTGCGAGTGTGTGTGTGCGAGTGTGTGTGTGTATATGAGAGAGAGTATCGGGAAAGACCTGGCAAGTGTATTTTTTTTTTTACTTATTATTTACTTGGAAAAAAAGATGAAAGGAAATAGGCACAAAGCCCTAAACAATGCTTTCTTTCAAATTATATTTCTTGTACAATGATGTGATTATGGGAGCAACAGGGACTTCTTCCTTGAACAGCAACAAATTTACCTATTTTCATCTATCTATCTATCTATCTATCTATCTATCTATCTATCTATCTATCTATCTACGTGTGTATACATATATCTACTTAATCGCACAAACACAAAGAATACAGGCACAGATATGCGTCAGTGTTTAAGCATAAATATTAAATATGTTATTGTCAATACACACACGCACACACACACAGATATAGACAAACACACATGCACACACACACATATATATATATATATATGTATATAATATATATATATATGTGTGTGTATGTGTGTGTATGTATTAGGTTATTTAATATATGTGCTAAATGCTTTCAAATATATAGAAATTAAATAAGTGGATATACATGCTCGAAAATTAAATAAATTCATATATATATTTCGTGTATAGACACACACACACACACACACACACACACACACACACATATATATATATATATAGCCGTTACCATAGTAATTTTAATTTCAATAATGAATATGCTTATAAAAACGCGTAAATTTCAAGAATTAGTTATACAAAAAAAAATTTCGCTTGAAGATGTAACAGAGCTTGGTACTTTAATTCAATTTAATTCAAATAATTATATTGAAGTTTTCGGCTCTTTTTTTGAAACATGAGAACTCTTATGTAGCGATGGAATCATATTTTTAAATAAATAATTATATTTATGCTCTACTTTTGTATCGAGCACTATTTTTTAAAATAATAACAAAAATACTAAAGAACTTTGGATTATTTACCTAACGACTTCTTATTTTGCTATTTTCTATATATTTTCACACACACACACACACACACACACACACACACACATATATATATATATATATATATATATATATACATACATATTATATTTATATATATATATATATATATATATATATATATATATATATATATATTAGTATATCTTCATCAAATATAAACATCTGAGGTTATTTAATATACATACATTAAAAAATTTCACACACACACATATATATAAACATACATATATATATATATATATATATATATATATATATATATATATATATAGGCTGCGATGGATAAACTGTCGTCTAAATTACACAAAAACGAAAATAACACTGACATTTCATTTTAACAGATATATTTACCAAAATGACACAGAAATAGTTTGGAAACCTAAAGAATAAATTTACTCATTAAAATCGCCATTGGCTTCAACCCCGGCCTCCAGACGACTACGGAATTTCTTGCATCTCATATGGACGGTCTCGTTGTTTAAGTTGTTGAATGCTGTCATAGTCCTTGTGTTCAGCTCATCTTTGGCGTTACAAGGAGTCTTTTGGTCTCTCTCTCAAATGCGCCCCACACACAACAATCAAGCGAGTTGCAGTCTGGGGAGCTAGGTGGCCAGCTTTGGTGATGTGGTCGCAGAATTTCTCAGTCATGCTACTTAGTCATTTTGGCATATATATATATATATATATATATATATATATATATATATATATATATATATATATAGCCTTTGGCCAAAATTATGGAGCACCAATGAAAAATCGAAATTATTATTCAAACTTATATATTTAAAGGTTAAGAATAGTGGAGTAAACATTAATAACAACAATCAATATTTGGTATGTCCTCCTTTTGCCTTTATAACAGCTTTTATTCGTTTATGCATATTATTGACTAAGTTGTTGCAGGTGGTAGGATCAATTTTCTGCCAATCTTCATGAAGTTTGGCCTCTAATTCTTTTTTTAATGAACATTTGTGCATTCTCACTCTTTTCCCTAAATGGGACCACAAAGTTTCAATGGGATTTAGGTCTGGGGATTGAGGGGGCCACTTCATCACTGTAATCCCTTTTTTCTCAAACCAACCGATTGAAACTTTTGACGTATGGCATGGAGCATTGTCTTGTTGGAAGATTACATCACTTGGAATGTTCTTATTAAATATTTTAGTCAAAAGGTTCGGTAAACCTGGTCCAGCATGTTAGTATAAATTGTGGAGTTCATTCTGCCCTCACATGTGTACAATATTCCAGTGCCTGAAGAAGCCATGCAGCCCCAAACCATTACGCTTCCTCCTCCAAATTTTACAGTTGGAACCACACAATCAGGATGAAATGCCTCTCCTTCCCTACGGCGAACATAAACCGCTCCAGGGATGCCAAAAATCTGATGAAAAAAAAAAAAAAAAAGAATTTGTTACAATTTTTGAATAAATGTTATGGATGTGTATTCACATAAAATTTTCAATTATTACATCAAAGTTTAGGAAATAGAAGCAGTTAACTTACCTCAAAGTTACTTTCGTCAGACCAAACAATTTTGCCCCAATCATCAGGTGTCCAATTTTCATGGTTTTTTGCAAATTCCAGTCGTTTTTCTTTTGTTGGTCTGAGACAAGTATGGCTTCTTCCTGGATTTGCATCCTTTTAATCCCACTTCTAATAACCTTCTTCTCACTGTTCGAGCTGATATGTTTTTGTTTGCATCCTCCCTAAGTTCAGCAGCAAGCTCTGAAGAACTTTTCCTCCTATCTGCAAAGGATGCTCTTTTCAAAGATCTGTCTTCCCTGGCGGTTGTAGACTTTTTACGGCCTTGTCCTTTTCTGTTTTTGAAAGACTTTTTTTCCTTGTACCTTTTAATCGTTGTTTGAACCCCCTTCCTTGAACATTTCATCTTCCTGGCAATTTCTACCTGAGAATATTCTTCACCAGATAAAGCAACAATTTGTGCCCTTTTAATCTCTGAAAGCTGCTTCTTTGGAGGCATTTTCAATTAAATATACACTGGTGGGAATCAAATATTACCCGAAAATTACGAAACAAACCTTTAGTATGACAATAAATCATTTTGAATATTGGAATGAATTTAGTACGAAACTCAGCTAAAGCTCTTGAGAGAGGCTTTAAAGCAAAAAAAAAAATACTACAATATACTGTTAAATATTTTACATTTTCTCTCAATTGTTCACTGTTTGATTCTTAACCTTGAAATACGTAGGTTTAAACTATTATCTCAAATTTTTATAGGTGCTCCATAATTTTGACCATGGCTGTACATATATATATATATATATATATATATATATATATATATATATATATATATATATATATATATATATATATATATACGTTTGTGTATGTATAATCATGAAAATACAAATTGTTATTTACCTACATCCATACGTATGCCTACATAAATGATAACATACATCTGTATTTTCTGTACATGTAATTTTGTTTGTACATATACCCATATAATAAGCACTCATGTCTATATACATATTAATACATATATATATATATGCTTCTCTAAAAAGAATAGCTAGCTAGCTAGATTGTAAACCGAGAAATCAAAGCTGTTTGTTTACTTTTTCGCTACAAACGATGACCAGATGAGATCTGATGATTGGTCAAAGGCTAAAACTGCCAGACATCTTGCTACAATCTTCATTGCCACAAACATACTATCTTTGGTAAGTGCAATGTCTTCTCTAGAACACGCACGCATATATATATATATATATATATATATATATATATATATATATATATATATATATATATATATATATATATGAGTCCGTGGTTTGTGTGTGTGCGCGTAAGTGCTGTTCTGAGATTTTCCTCAAAAAAATTATTTTATGGCTATTTAATTTGATTTTGATAAATTTGTATGTTTGACCGATACCTTTCAACATCTTCCATCTTTTCTATATCCCAGTCTTTATGTACCTTTCTTTCTCTCTTCACTCTGCTTCCTGGCTATATGTTTATATATATATATATATATATATATATATATATATATATATATATATATATATATATATATATCCGTATGTATATATTTTGAATGTGCATTTTCAAATGTAGGAAAATCAAAACAGACTTTTAACACGCATGCGCGCACATGTGCATTATTGTAAATACCTGCTGCTTGTGACGCTTTTAACAAAGCGGAAACAGCATCGAAAACCTCTTGCATAAATGACGCTGAGATCGCACGTAAAACGTGAGTCTTGTCCCGATCTTTATTTAACCAAACACCACATGGTTTCCTCTACACGTCACGAGGGTAAAAGTGTGAAAAAAAAAAAAAACGCTTTTCGTTAAAAATGATCCGCAACAAAAACAAATCCAACATAAATTCTTATTTCTCCTTCTGCTACTTCCAAAAAGACGTCTTCTGCTAAAACTCATTCTTCTCAGTCTTTGAGCGTTTCTAACGAATGCAAGTGTAAGGCATGTTTTTTTTTTTGTATGCTGCATGACTGCGATTAAACTACTATGTGTAATAAATACTGATGCAGCAAATTCGCCCTAGATCATTTTAACATAAAAGCGCGATATAATATGTATGATAAAATCCAGTGGAAGTCGTTTGATGCACCTCTAGTCTGACTAGTCAAGCAAGCGAAAATTCACATTTAATGATCAAAATGTCACACTTTACAAATTATCCTAAGCCCAAATGTTCCTTTCATATACATATAATTTATTTATATATATTCCTTTCAGAAATATATACATATAAATTTTGAGAAATACAAGATTTTTACCATCGTGACCTTCATAATACAATCACAACTACGCTGGACTGGTCATGTGGTAAGGATGATTGATGGTCGTATAAAAAGCTCTTTTTTTTTAGCGAACTCCATAGTGGTCATAGAAATGTTGCTACACCTTGTCTCAGGTATAAATATAAACTGAAAAGCAACCTTTCTTGCGTCAACATTCCATTTACGAGCTTTGAAGAGGTATCTATGGAGAGATCAGAGTATAGTTCTAGCTGCCATGCAGGAATGATGTACCAATAAGAATAAGCATCAGTCGACTGCGTGAAACACGAAAGAAAATAAGACAGCTAACAGTGTCCCTGCTGCACTTGGACACAATACATTCTCCTATACTGTTTGTGGTCTTTTGTACAATTCTCGAACCGGTCTCAAAAGTCATGACCGTCATAGGCATGCAGATAATTAGTTCGTGGTCGATGGAATCTCATAAATTGAACTCGCTGGGAGAGTCCATCATTTATATATATATATATATATATATATATATATATATATATATATATAAATTCATTTATCCAAAAATTATAATATAAACATGTTGTAACATCACTACAAAAATATCCATTTTGTTTCAACAGTTCTGGTACCTTACCAAGCTATGGTGTTTAATGTACAAACATTCTACATTCAACAGCATCACTTTGTAAAACAAAAATAATAAATAATATTTTCTCTACTCTGTATTGAGTACTCTTTTAAGAATAGTTATCTTGGTTATTGGAATTTATGCAATCTACACCAATCCTATATATATATATATATATATATATATATATATATATATATATATATATATATATACATCGGAAAATCATATATAAATATATAAAAATTTATTTACTATAACAAAAGGAAGACCTAAAAGATGAAAATTATTTCCGATTTATCAAAATTTATCATACTACGGTCAGACACACACACACACACACACACACACACACATATACATATATATATATATATATATATATAAACAATATGTCTTCCGTTTTGCCTGATCTACCGCAGATTTGCTTATGGCCATCACTGGATATGTGTTTCAAGCTCTTGATAATAACTGCGAAGCTCCAGCTGTGGCTCTAGATATCTTGAAGGCTTTTGACAGGGTTTGGCACGCTGGTCTTCTACGAAAGCTCCAGGAAGTGTGTTGCTGGACGTGTGTTTGATTTAATCCAATCGTTCCCATCAAATCATGAAATGAAGGTCGTTTTGAAACGCACTAGTTTCCAGATCCTTTCACACGAAAACGAGTGACCCTCTAGGCGCTATCCGGGGTCCTCCACTGTTTCTGAACTTCATCAATAATCTTCCTGGTCTCATCTGTTCTTAAGTAGGCCTTTATGTAGAGGATACTCACATTTACACCTATTTCCCGAGCAAAACCGTCAGACCTGACAAAGTTAACATAACTGTTGCTTTCGGAAAGGACTTCCAACCAGTGGTTAACTGGATGAAGAAACGGTTTGTAAATGGTAATATCTTTAAAACGTAAATGCTTTCCTTTATCCAACATAGAGGATCTTCCTTGCACCTCATCAGCATGGTTGTTGCTAGGCTCATGGAAAACAACACACTGCACCTTCTTGGCCTCACTTTTTCAACTGTCTTGAAGTGGAACGACGACATCGAATCACTAGATACATCTACTGCAAGGAAAGTTTCTTTATTGTGTCGCACCATTTACAAATCTACCACTCGTCCGTGCATTAAATATTGTTGCCGTTTCTGGTCTGGTGCCCCTGCTATTCATCTAGGGGTTCTTGACTAAATCCAAAGAATGTAATCGATTCTGACTTACCATTTCGACTTGAGTCCCTTTCTCACAGACGCGACGTGGTTTCTCTCTGTTTCTTTAACAAAGATTTTCATGGCAACAGCTTTGACGAGCTTTTTTTTTTTCATGGTACCCGACTACATGAATTTAAGCTTGCTACTAGTTTGACATCTTGGTCCCAACCTTTTACAGTTGAAATAGTTAAATATAACCACCACTTCTACTCGAAAAGTTTCTCACACTTCCCGGCTGTGGAACTCGCTTCCGTTTACTCTCTTTTCTGACAACTGAAATCTTCAAACGTTTAAATGAGACGTCAATGGCCATCTCTATCTCCTTGAATCAAGTTCATCTTTTATCATTTCAGGCTCATAATTAGTTCTGTTCAATAGCCTTTAGAATATTTCAAATAAATGACAAAACAGAAGGCGTGATGAGGCAGTTGATGAAGATCACGAAATAGGAGTTTGCTTTAATCAATTTCGCACTACATTACACACACACAACCACCCCCACCACACACACACACACACACATATATATATATATATATATATATATGATTACTGTGCTTTGTATTGTTCTTTCTCATCAATATCTTTTTCTCATTTCCCTTCACTGTCAGGAACTGCTTGCGTCTTAGTAGCTTTATGCCCTTACCTGGGGTGAAATGATTAAGACAGCGAGGAAGAGATGCTGAAGATCTTCGTCATTTGAAGAGGAATAAGGATTAATTTTTCTAGAGAGGCGGTTTCATTAATATTAAAGATCGTTCTTGACAGACATCGCATAAGCAAAATTAAAATCACACTAAATAGCCAACAGACACAAATAGATAGATAGATAGATAGATAGATAGATAGATAGATAGATAGATAATAGAATAATGGTTACATAAAGGCTGAAAGAGATAGATAGATAGATAGATAGATATAGATAGATAGATAGATATGGGCTGAATAATGGTTACACAAAGCCTGAGAAAACAGAAAAACAGATAGATAGATAGATAGATAGATAGATAGATAGATAGATAGATGATGAAAGAATAACGGTTAGATAACTGATAGTTCTGATGCAGATAGATAGATAGATAGATAGATAGATAGATAGATAGATATGGGCTGAATAATGGTTATAAAGGCTGAGAAAGCAGATAGATATAATAGATAGATTAGATAGATAGATAGATAGATAGATATGGGCTGAATAATGGTTACTGAAATGAGAAAGCAGAAAAACAGATAGATAGATAGATAGATAGATAGATAGATAGATAGATAGATAGATAGATATGAATAATGATACATAAAGTCTGAGAAATCAGATAGATAGATAGATGGATAGATAGATAGATAGATAGATAGATAGATAGATATAGCTGAATAATGGTTACATAAAGGCTGAGAAAGCAGATAGATAGATAGATAGATAGATAGATAGATAGATAGATAGATAGATAGATATGGGCTGAATAATGGTTATAAAGGCTGAGAAAGCAGATAGATAGATGAGATAGATAGATAGATAGATAGATAGATAATGGATATGGGCTGAATAATGACTACAAAAAGTCTGAGAAAGATAGATAGATAGATAGATAGATAGATAGATAGATAGATAGATAGATAGATATGGGCTGAATAATGGTTACATAAAGGCTGAGAAAGCAGATAGATAGATAGATAGATAGATAGATAGATAGATAGATAGATAGATAGATAGATAGATAGATAGATATGGGCTGAATAATGGTTACACAAAGCCTGAGAAAGCAGAAAAACAGATAGATAGATAGATAGATAGATAGATAGATAGATAGATAGATAGATAGATAGATAGATAGATATGGGCTGAATAATGACTACATAAAGTCTGAGAAATCAGATAGATAGATAGATAGATAGATAGATAGATAGATAGATAGATATGAGCAGAATAACGGTTACGGGAAAACTGATAGTTCTGACATGCAGATAGATAGATAGATAGATAGATAGATAGATAGATAGATAGATAGATAGATAGATAGATAGATATGGGCTGAATAATGGTTACACAAAGCCTGAGAAAGCAGAAAAACAGATAAAATAGATAGATAGATAGATAGATAGATAGATATGGGCTGAATAATGACTACATAAAGATCAGATAGATAGATAGATAGATAGATAGATGAAGATAATAGATATGGGCTGAATAATGGTTACATAAAGGCTGAGAAAGCAGATATAGATAGATAGATAGATAGATAGATAGATAGATAGATAGATAGATATGGGCTGAATAATGGTTACATAAAGGCTGAGAAAGCAGATAGATAGATAGATAGATAGATAGATAGATATGGGCTGAATAATGGTTACACAAAGCCTGAGAAAGCAGAAAAACAGATAGATAGATAGATAGATAGATAGATAGATAGATATGGGCTGAATAATGACTACATAAAGTCTGAGAAATCAGATAGATAGATAGATAGATAGATAAATAGATAGATAGATAGATAGATAGATAGATAGATAGATAGCAGAATAACGGTTACGGGAAAACTGATAGTTCTGACATGCAGATAGATAGATAGATAGATAGATAGATAGATAGATAGATAGATAGATAGATCACAACTTCTACGAATAGAGGGACTTTTGCAGTTGTAGAAACATTGTGTTCCAGTTTGGCATGTTCTAAACCCCGATGCTCTGAAGACACGAAACATTAATGGCATTCCTCTGTTCTCCTCTTTCACGGTGTCAGCTCCCAGCAGAACATGAGGCTAATACGAAATGACCAGACCAGAATAATGCTGATATACGGACAGTCAGACACACCAAAAGGAATCGAATGAACTCCTATCTACACAGATTTATTGATATGCGTATGGTAACCCGAAACAAATAAAACCACGAAAATGGATGCGTCGCTTTAAATAGTTACACACGTGGCGTACATTATCAAGGAGGAATACAGATACGCGTTTATGTATACTCACAGTCACACGCAAATTGTTAGGCAGGGAGATACGTATAAATATTTGAACGAAGCGGTACACCTATCTACAGATAGCGAAGGCAAATGAGCGCCTTTCTCCGTGTTATCGTCAGTATATTATTACTGTGATTTCAATACACACTAAGCGCCTGAAACAACTGGCCTTGTACAGAGTGTCTCTAAATCTGAACAGGTAGGAAATCTCATTAACTCCATTTTTTTTTTTTACTTCCACAGATTAATCGCAGTTTTGTGGAAAGCTTCATCTGCCGCAAGGAAAGTCGATTCTGTGTGTCGTCCCCCGAAAGTTTTTCCCGCCTAAGTCCATCTTTCGAATCCATATATCAACTATTAGCCCTTGTATGGAAATACTACTGCTATATAGGGTCTGGAGCCCCCGCTGTTCGTTTCAAAGATCCTCGACAAATCCAGAGACGGATATGCAATGTGATTGGTCCTGGTCAGGCATCTCGCTTACAGTCGCTCTCTCACAGACCTGCCGTCACTTCCCTCTGTCTTTTCTGCAAATATTTTCACGGTAACTGCTCCAACAAGCTACTTTCGCTAGTTCCCAAACTGCATGAATTTAAACGTCCAACTAGGTTGACATCTCAGTCCCACTGTTAAATGTAGCCGTCTCTTCTACTCCAATATCTTCATGTCTCGCACTTCTATGGTGTCGAACACCCTTCCTCTTACTTGCTTCCCTGAAAGTTTTCAATTATTCAAATGCAGTGTCAATCGACATCTTCAGATGCCTTGATCTAGTTCACCGTCATTCTCTTCACCCTTTCCTCTATCATGCTTCTTTACTCTTGCTCGCACTCTCTGTAACTCCTTGCGTGCAAGTGACACTCCTGCCTTGCTTGGAGTGAAATACTAAAAAAAAAATGAGATAAAGAAGAAAGAAATAATCTTGTCTTTTTTTCTTTTTTTCTGGGGTCTGCTAAAGGAGAAGGTGTACTCAATGAAAATCACGGATGTAACAAATTCAATTGAACGCACAAAGAATGAATGTAAAGTAATGTGAAGTTCACGTGAATCTTGCAAATCGCATCAACCTTTCCATCACAAATGATGTATACATAAAGAAGATGCTATTTGTTAATATTCAAATTCAATTAAATATTATTGAATATTTCATTTCTTGAAAATATTGATTTTTGCTTATGTGTCCAGTTTTTCATAATTACAATTACTGACCCTTAAATTAAAAAGATGGTGTTCAAAATTTAAAATCGTTAATTTTTAAATAGTTCAACATCAAGTTAAAAACTTGTATCGACGAAGGCGAAAACTGGAAAAACCAAGTCTTACAACGGAAAAGAATTCATTGTGCTGTCTCTCGGAAAATAATTTACTTTAACTACATTGCTATATGGCACAAGACCTAAGAAGTAGGAAAAGTTTGGTCTTCAATGCCTATCCTACACCTAGCTAATCCGATTTGCCAAACATTCACCCTAACAATTTCCTCACTTACTACAAGAAACCATCCTACCGCTTCCGGACCAACATAATACCACATATTCACCGAGGTCTTGTTCACGTGAACTCTTGTTGTAAAGAATGTTAAATATGTACAAATTTATTTTTTTCTTTCTTTTACAATTTTGAAAAAGGGATTAAAATGTATAATAAAATAAGCGGGTATGAACCGAATAATGAAAATAAAAAGAAACTAAAACATTCAAACTAAAATAAAACTATTTTAGTAAGACCCGTCCAAATTACAAAATTAAGAACGACCGCTATATTCTACCCATAAACAAAATCAAGAACATCACTCATAATGGCGGAGGAAATACAAATCAAAATGGAATGCTGGGAATATACGGCTGATCAAGTCAAGAAAAAAAGGGGGTATGAACAAAATGGTGAGATAGGGAATCTAGACAAGAAGCATAACAAAATAGAACGCTGGGACCAGCCCAGGAATAACAGCCACTCAGCTTAACCATGGATGGATACTGTCAGGAATCCAACCTGTTGCGTTTTAGGGAACAAAATAAGCAAATCAAGATTGGCCGATTCCCGTGAACCAGGCTTGCAACTTGCACACACCTTTCCCTGAAACCTGCCGCTAGTAAACGCTTTCTATCAGTTTCCAATTTTCATCCTAAGCTGATGTCCAAATAATCCAATCATATCATGACGTGAATAGTGTTTCTCCAGTAAAATTCACCCACTTGTTATGGCTGGCAGCGTAAGAAACACCAAACATTTCACCCAGTCTACTGGGACGACTATCAGACATGTATGCGAGATCGATGGACACGAGATGTTCGAGATCGATACGAGCCGTCAAATCGCCGACATGATCCAAGAAATGGCACACCTGTGGTCAAAGAAAGAAAGTAATATCAGCTCTTTCTTCCAAACCACGATATATAAACCGTTGACAATTGAGCATTTCTTCCAAGCCCTATCTATGAGAGAGAGAGAGAGAGAGAGAGAGAGAGAGAGTCTGTGTGCGAGAGAGCATTCCGAATTAATTGTCAAACAAAAAAGGGGGGCAGCTGAAGTAATCCACACCTGGCTGTCCAAGTGCATCCGACCTGATTCCTTCCACTAATCCTCTATACAATGACTTCCTAGGCCGTGAAATTTCATTGGACCGAGGAGTAACACACAACCCTAACGACACTTGGTGAGGAAATACGACTGATGCCGAGGCTTACGAAGTTGGACAACCCCAGAACGGAAAGGATTGATAGTAAGGCTAGGAAGGTGGATCTAACACGCGCCTCCCACAGTGGTTCCTCTATCAATGCTGGAAGTAGGAAAACAAATCTCGAGGCAAGTCGGTGACAGGCCATTACCCTTTATGGACAACAGCCTTCGGAGCCAATACAGACCGCCAATCCTACTACCTTTGCTCGTACCTACGACCAATTTATTCTCCAGCTGAAGATCAAGTCAGAACTACAGTCCAAGAATGTGAACAGGAAAATCAGTCCAACTGAATGGCACCGGAAGAGCAACGTCCTTCCAAGCACTTAACCGCAAGCCGGAAGATTTGTTACGGTTACTCTTGGTACGGGGACTTTCTCTATTGTTCAAGCGCCTTCTGCATCACCTCACTGTCTGTTATGTAGTACGAAAGGTTTTTCTTCCTCCGTATGAGTTCGAATCCCTCGTTGCCAAGTTGTTATGTAGCGGTTTCACAGTGGAGGCTTGTATTTGTACTAAGTTGGTCCTAAAATAGGTTCGACGTACATAACGTAAGGAACTTGATATAATAGTTAATGACGCAATAATCTAGTTGTGGTGGCTGACACTTTAATATCCGACTAACGGTCGTCCTACATCGACTGACTAACCAACTCACTGAGCGACTGACTTGTTACTCTTACTACTCCTACTTATTATAGGTGGGAGAGTCTATTAACTATAGAATAGATGTGTTCCACTATAACACTGTCGCCTATGAACGGCGTATGGGGAAACATTGTCACGAGCCGTTCCAGGGACACAGATTTCGCGTAGGGTAGGATTACATGCCCTGTCACTAACGTAAAGTAGGTACAACAGAGGACAAACCTGCCGAACCGACTGTGATATCACAAATGCATTCGACCGCTTCCCCTTCACCTGTTCTAACGCATTGGGGAGCGATACAGCAGGCTAGTCCACTTGCAGAAGTCGGGTTAGAATCCGGCGGCTTGCAGAACAGATGCCAGGAACTGATGGCCGACCATTTTGAAAGCCTTGGACTGAACCAAATTGATCGGTGCAACATTTCTGTCGTCTTCTACGCCTCCACCCCGCTATGATTGTGCGGATCAGATGCAGGATGCTCTGAATTGTTCGCACAAGTCTGCTCATCAGAATCTCGGCAACTGTCTGCAAATGCTTCGTCAGGATCTTGGCCCAAATCTTTAACTCTGTGTTTAGTAAAATTATGGGCCTATAATCGTCTAAATCTCGCTCACCATTCTTGTCCTTTTTGAACAGCGTGATCATATCCCTGGAGATTCGATTGAGGACTGACTCCTTAAAGAATCAGTTACTGAACACCATTGTCAAACATGTGTGACAGCTTTAAGTACAATTCTTAGAGCAGACCATCAAGACCCTCTCCAATGCCTCGTCGACCTCGCCCTCTGTGACCGCTCCCTCGAGTACGAGTGCTCTCAATCTCAAAGATAAGGCTCCTCAAAATGAATTGTTTCTGGAAATGCTGTCGTTTGCAAGCTGTGTCTATCTGGGGTGTCGATCTAGCGAATAAAAATATTGGAACCACGAAGTATTTCCTCTTTGTCCAGTAAGGACACGTTGAACTTCCTATGTCTAGCCATTCTAGAACTAGCGTTTAACGCTATCCGGGCAAAAACGAGTCTGTGGTCCGAATGAATTAACAACTGGAATGTGGGACACTCTAGATATATTCTTCTCACTAACATTCTAAGTAGCTAACCACCTGAGCCGACGTTCACATCTCCCACCCAGGTCGATCGATCCGGTATCTATCGTCTAGACCAAATTTGTTGATAAAATCGATCAAGTTACGCTAAACCCGTTACCTCCTTGCTCACCTGATTTATCTTAGTGTTTAGATTAGCATTCTATTCCCATATTATGATTAAACACACCGGGTCCACCAGGAACTGTCCCAACTGGGGTAAGCACGAACAACACTCCGTCTAATCTTTGGGCACGACTCTAAACGAACCACTTTTCACGGCAATGTCAGCCACGACCAACTGGCACCTCGCATCGACGTGAACAAATTCCAACCTTACGTCTAGGGAATGCTTCACCAGCAAGGAAACTCCTCTGGCCTGTCCGTCTCCGTATGCTGAATAAATAAATTTAAAAAAAGTCTCTAGAGAAAACACGAGCATCGACGTCGTCGCAAAGTGAGACTCCTGGATCGCAGCCAGATCCAAACCGAAGATGCTATCAACCGAGGTGAATTTGAACCGCGGTCATAAGAGGTTCTTCCTGTGACTAGAAAGTCCCCTTACATATATCTTATCCTTAGGGAAGAGCTTCCTTTTTTTGCGGCGGGCTGCAGAGAGAGATGACGTAGACCTAAAGGGGGAAGAAAGGATGTTCCTTACTTTACCATGCGCAGGGTCATCCACTTTTATTTCTGGCGAAATAGGGGCAGATTGTGTACTCTGCTTTGGTCCTTCTCCCCTTCTCATCATCTTCCCTCCACCTCTTGAGCAAAGAGGATTTAAGTGAGGCATCTTCTTCACCGCCATCAGTTGCTCCTCCTGCTTCTCCTGCAGTTGGTCGTGCTGGTGTTGGTGAGACAGCTGCTGCTGAACGGGATGCTGCTGAGTCGGTTTCTACTGTCACTGCTGTTGAGGCACCTGCTTCTGTTTAGTGTTCTGCTGCTGCTGCTGGAGCTGTTGCTCTTTTGCTTGCTGCTGCTGCTGCTGCTGCTGCGTCTGTTTCTTTGTCTGCTACCTCACTCGACGGGGGGAATGGAGGAGATGACGCAACCCTTGCCATCTTCCCTATCACCTTTTATCCCTGACCTTTCCTGGAAATTTATCCAATCCCACCGCTTCCTTTGGTGGTGCTAGTTTGGTCTGTGGCACTGGGTTTCGCTCGGAACATGCTTTAGACAAATGTCTCGTGGTGCCTTCAACAATGACATTAATCTGCTGTTTCCCGCAGACCAACGTTCTTGCGGGAGACCTATACAAGGAGCTCGCATTTACAGTAGCTATGGCTGCCTTACTTATAATGACAGAGGTGTACCCGACAGATCCATACTCGGTGAAAGAGGTCCTCAGATGGTCATCTGTAATAGCCATGTTTGTAACCTCACCGATTTCGTTGTGGGGCTACACCCAGCTTTTTCTGCCCCCTCTCTTGCCAGCAGGGTGTTTCTGAAGGCGTTGCTCATTTTGTCCAATATTTTGGCCCCAATATTCAGTCCCTTCATGGCTTCCTCCATAGTATCTCTGTTGACACCAACGTCTTAACGTCCGTTGTTAACAGGGACAATGTCCTTATTGTCACCGAATCCAGGGCCGATAGCACCTTCAGGAGCTATATCCCTGGTAAAGCACCCACGTGTCCGTAAAATGATGCGCATTTTTTTTCTTATTGGCCTATTAGAGGCCCATGATGATTTGTCTGGTGAGCTAGTCAGTGAGGCGGGTTTCTCCTGCCCATCTGGGGCGATTAAACTATTTTTTCGTATTGGCCTATTAGAGGTCCATGATGACTTGTCTGATGACCTGGTCAGTGAGGCAGGTTTCTCCTGCCCATTTGGGGCGACTAAACTATTTTTTCGTATTGGCCTATTAGAGGTCCATGATGACTTCTCTGGTGACCTGGTCAGTGAGGCAGGTTTCTCCTGCCCATCTGGGGCGACTAAACTATTTTTCCGTATTGGCCTATTAGTGGTCCATGATGACTTGTCTGGTGGCCTGGTCAGTGAGGCAGGTTTCCCCTGCCCATCTGGGGCGATTAAACTATTTTTTCGTATTGGCCTATTAGAGGTCCATGATGACTTGTCTGGTGACCTGGTCAGTGAGGCAGGTTTCACCTGGCCATCTGGGGCGACTAAACTATTTTTTCGTATTGGCCTATTAGAGGTCCATGATGACTTGTCTTGTGACCTGGTCAGTGAGGCAGGTTTCTCCTGCCCATCTGGGGCGATTAAACTATTTTTTCGTATTGGCCTATTAGTGGTCCATGATGACTTATCTGGTGACCTGGTCAGTGAGACAGGTTTCTCCTGCCCATCTGGGGCGATTAAACTATTTTTTCGTATTGGCCTATTAGTGGTCCATGATTACTTATGTGGTGACCTGGTCAGTGAGGCAGGTTTCTCCTGCCCATCTGGGGCGATTAAACTATTTTTTCGTATTGGCCTATTAGAGGTCCATGATGACTTGTCTTGTGACCTGGTCAGTGAGGCAGGTTTCTCCTGCCCATCTGGGGCGATTAAACTATTTTTTCGTATTGGCCTATTAGTGGTCCATGATGACTTATCTGGTGACCTGGTCAGTGAGACAGGTTTCTCCTGCCCATCTGGGGCGATTAAACTATTTTTTCGTATTGGCCTATTAGTGGTCCATGATTACTTATGTGGTGACCTGGTCAGTGAGGCAGGTTTCTCCTGCCCATCTGGTGCAAATCAAACAATTCGATCTATCACCGTGCCCTGCAGTATTCATAAACAAATTTTCTATATAATTTTCATAATTCACTCTGAAAGGATTCCAGTCTGTTTGGGGAGGAACACTTCCTAAAGAAAGACAAAGGTGTCGATCACGTAACCTGCCACTGTACTGGCCAGATGATTTATCGAAAATGACACTCAAGATGTGGTAAATGAAAACGCTATTCTTTCTGCCGAAAAAGTAAATCGAACGAAGATCGTGTGCACTTTAGTAATATGGTTATTGTTTGCGCTTCCTTCCCAATCACAACCTGCTTTAGCTTTTAGAGGTAGTTCTCTATTGTCTGTGGCGAGTTATGCGTTGCAAGTTGCAACTTGCGAGTTTTGCCTTGTGATGTGAATTTTGACCCCGATTTGCACCCCCTGTATTTTCTGACGCTGAACTTGCGTTGATTTTCGACCCTTGGCATTATTGCCACAAACGTATGGCTTGCTTGAACCTGAAACTTCCTACGGCTATTTAACAAAGAAAAGTTTAACGTCAAAAGCTAAATTTCAAATTCAAATTTTATTAGTGCAAAACTATACCGTATTCGGATCCAAACATTCAAATGAACGGACAATATATTCAAAAGACAGATAATCAAAATTATCCTGTACACATTGTCGCAAATTTAGAGATCGTACGCTAAGGTTGGGACAATATGATTCTTTACATGATTGTGCATTTTCCTGTACAGTATTGGAGTAATTGCACACATCATGTCGACGATTGCTTTTTCGCATTTGAGGCACATAATTCTTTATGAGCTCAAGAAAGGAAACTCAGCAGCCGAAGCAGCTAGAAACATTCACTCAGTTTATGGAGAGGAATGTGTGAATGAAAGAACTTGCAGAAGATGTTTTTCAAAATTCAGAGGAGGAGATTTCACCCTTGAAGATGAAGATCGAACTGGACGCCCAGTTGAATTTGATGAAAAGCTTCTTGAAGCAGCCCTTGAAGAAAATCCTGCTTTATCAGTTGAGGAATTGGCAGTGGTTCTCAGTTCAAACCATACAACTGTTCATCGTCATCTTCAACAACTTGGAAAAGTTCCCATACTTAGAAAATGGGTGCCTCATGAATTGTCTGAAAACAACCTCAAATCCCGAGTTGACATCTGCTCTTCTCTCCATTCTCGCCAACTTGTTTCACTTTTTTTGGATAGACGTGTGACTGGCGACGAAAAAGTGATCTTTTATCGAAATGTTAAGCGTTGTAGACAGTGGCTTGGTAAAGGGGAAGGACCCCACCATAGCCGAGAAGGGAACTTCATGGGAAAAAGGTTCTTCTTTCAATCTGGTGGGATCGCCAATGAATAATCCCCTTTGAATTCTTACCACCTAATGCAACAATTAATGCTCAAATATACTGTCAGCAATTAGAGCGTTTGAACCAAGCTTTGAGGAAAAAACACTTGCTCTAGTGAATCGAAAAGAGGTGATGTTTCATCAGGACAATGCGCTATCCCACACAGCAAGAATCACGTCACAAAAGATCGAAGAACTTGGTTGGGAAAAAATTCCTCATCCACCTTATTCTCCCGATCTTGCTCCTTCAGATTACCATTTGTTTCGTAACTTACAGAATAATTTGGAAGCAACTCTTTTGTAACACAGGAAGAGGTTAAAACTGATATTTGTGAGTTCTTTGAATCAAAGCCAAAAGAATTTTACAGTGATGGAATTAGTAAGCTTATTAATAGATGGAAGGAAGTCATAGATAATCAGTGAAAATACATTGTTAATTGAATCTGTAATTAAATGTAACATTTGTTCACTTGTTTTCTTTATTCAAAATTCGGACAGAACTTATGGGATAACCTGATACTTTCACTTTTCTCTTCCTTTTCTTTACACCATTTCACTTTTTTCTACTTTCTTTACCTCCATTTATTTTCATCTCAGGTTTTCTTTTTTTTCACTAATGTTCAATATAAATATTTTTCTTTCTTTCCATCGAGTTTTTTTTTTATTTTCCTACATTTTTGATGATCTCTTTTCTTCCTCTTTATATTGCTTTTATTAACCTTCTATTTATGTGTCTATCCGGTCTATCTTATGTTCTATGTGAAAAACAAAAATTAATTCCATATTTATCGACCTTTTTCGCCTGCATTTATTCTTTTGTAAATTTCCTTCCTGCCATTAAATTACTCTTCTCCATTTTCTTCTTCTTGTTTATCTGTAATCTATTCTTCCCTTTCATTTTCCACCTCTGCTCTGGCTGTGAGAAAATTGCTAGATGATATTGTTTCGCCCTGGGACACGATAAAACACCATACATATGATAGCCAAACGGTGAAAATAATTCCAGATATGATTGTGAATGAATAACAATACAGTCATACAGACAGACAGATACATAGATAGATAGATAGATAGATAGATAGATAGATAGATAGATAGATAGATAGATAGATAGATATGAACATATTGAAGCCAATAGATAGATAGATAGATAGATAGATAGATAGATAGATAGATAGATAGATAGATAGATAGATAGATAGATAGATGAATTGTGAAATATGCGAGAGATGTTACAAAATGTTTAAATAAACAATTATAAGAAAACAATCTATAGATTTGACATGTTTGGATAATTTTATTTTAGCTTCAGGAGATTTTTTGGCAAGTGAGGGAAAACGCGGAGATATGAAAACATACAGAATAGAATTAAAAATATGTAAACATTTCGACATTTTCTCTCATTCCCAGAAGATATTAGATGAAGATAAAATAACAATAGAAAACCAGTCAAATTTCTAAAGGTAAAATGCTTCTTCCTTCTATATATATATATATATATATATATATATATATATATATATATATATATATATATATATATAAATGAGTCCACAGTGGGTGCTAGTGGTAATAAAGTTGTTCTCTATGAACAATAACAGAGCAAAACTTATTTTAGTAATAAATATGCGTTTTGTTATTGACTGTTTGCCAGAACTCTCTCTCTCTCTCTCTTCAAACGATGACGAACACAACATATATATATATATATATATATATATATATATATATATATATATATATATATATATATATATGGGTGGAACCTGGGGTTAACGCCGAGTCTGGTTCACGCTTAAACATGATATTGCGTTCAAACACTAAACGGCAAATCACCCACTTGGTGTTAATATCAGTGTCCACTAATATATTTCATATTTACAAAGCGCTGTCCCAGTTACTGAGCCCTTATGGCCATAAATATAGCATACTTTAACATATAGTTTATTATATATATAAAGTGAAGTCTGAATATCCAGAGAAAAATAAAATCTCTGGTGAAATAAATTATAACAATGGAACCATAAATCTGTTTTTTCTTTAAATTATATATATATATATATATATATATATATATATATATATATATATATGTGTGTGTGTGTGTGTGTGTGTGTGTGTGTTCTATAGGTTGACGCTTCAATTTGATCTTCATACGCCGTGCCACAATTCATTTAGCTATCTTTATATATAGCGGATTGTGCATGCAAGCCTCGCTGGAATTAAGTGATAAAGGAACGAAAAAGAAGCCAGCCTTTTCCTGTTTTTTTTTTTTTGTGTGTATGCGTGAGGGGTAAGTGCTACTGCAGAGTCATTAGTGTCTTGAGTTCTAATGTGTTAATTAATACTGGTCGAATGGTCGGCAGTAATGTTCATTGTTACACAAAATAAACAAATGTGGCGTGGATCTTTGACGATCTTCCAAACACTATCAAAATACAAGGATTTTGAAGTGGAAATATCAAAATTATGGCACATGATGACATCGATAATTCCAGTTGTAATTAGAGCCATCGGATTTATTGGAAAAGTTTCCAATAGACAGATTAAACGGATTTCTGGTGGTCCATGCCTTAAAGAAATAGAAAAAATAATAGTACCCACAACTACAGCCCACACCTTACAAAGGACTTAATCTATATATATATATATATATATATATATATATATATATATATATATATATATATATATATATATATATATATTAGGTATTTAGGCAGAAATGATTCTTTCAAACAAGTTCTATTAAACAGCGCCCACCTGTCCACTCAGTCGAAAATATTATTAATTTTCTTTTGTTTTTTAGAATCGGTTGTTTTATGCCAGTTTTTTGTCAAGTTCATATTTTTTTTATTCTGTGTAATTTCGACAATCATAACCAATATATTAAGAAATGTCCATTTCTTAATATATGACGTCATTTGTTTACATTCGATACGCCAGAGCAGTTATGAATGTACGAGATTCATGGAAAGTTGGAGTTTATAAGCAGTAAATTCGACCTTGTCTACCGATTGGTTCTTTGTAGCTCAAGCGGTAAAGGCACGTCAGCGTATATGACGGTTCCGTATAGGATGCAGGTTCGAATCCTGTCAAAGAACGAAAATTTTCTATGAAAATTTCTCGGACATTCAGGCCGGTAAATGTTATTTAATACTGTTTATCATAAACAGCGCATTTGCTTAAATACTTGTATCTATAAAATAACAACGTTAAACATAAAAATATATATATATATATATGCTTTCATACACATAGGTATACGCATACTTACATATATAAATTTAAAAAAGATATTCATAGATAGATATGATATATGGCTTACCATTTTTCCAAGAAATATACAGTGTAACCCGGATATAAGAGAGTTGTCGGGACCGGAGAAGAAGTCTCTTATATCCGGGTTTCTCTTATAACCGTGTTTGGTCTATTTTATATACATTAACACAGGCTCTAATTTGGGACCAGATAAAATTTCTCTTATATCCGGGTTTCTCTTATATCCGGGTTACACTGTATATAAAATGTAAGCACATCGAACAAAAAGAACATCGCCTGTATAGATATACACATCCTTCCTATATAAAAGAAATGCCAAAATATAATATAAATAATATGGAATGTGCCACTATCTTTATAGTCCTGTATATATATCAAAAATTAAATTATGTAACGGCGAGTTATCAGTTATCAGTCAGTACATATATATATATATATATATATATATATATATATATATATATATGTCATGTGTTAAAGAAATGAAAAGAGAAAAGAGATCAATGACATATGAGGCCGTTAAATTTTGATATTCTTAGGCAAAAAATTAATTTCAATCTACAAATGTGCAATCATTTTAATCTGGGGCTACGTATTTTAGTTATAGGTGTACATGGACTATTACTTAGAAAGGACGGAATTGATGCCGCAGATGTAACAGCAAACTATAGAGGGGGAAGTACGTTTGACGCAAAGTATATCAAGATCACTGCGCAATTGTGATGCAAATGATAAAAATAGATGCGAATGGATTGAATGAAACGTAAAAAGAAAGACAAAAGTCGAAAAGATGATGACAAAAGAAGGAAAGCAACCAAATAAGAGAAAATGTAGATGGAAAAAAATTAAAAAATAAAGAAAGCATCAAGAAGAAAACAAAAATGAAGGAACGAGATAGACAGAAAGGAAAAACAGAAGAGATAAATATGAGACGAATGAAAGGTACCGAGAAAGAAGGAATCGAATACGGAATAAAATATATATATATATATATATATATATATGTATAACAATAAATGAATCAATGGAAATCTAGAAGAACAAAGAACGAATAATGTTAGAGAGACAGCGGTTTAACCATTCTGATAATGTATAAATTTTTCAGCGGAATAGCCTGAAGGTATATTTTTATCTTGTTACTGTTTGGGATCTTTTGCACAGAAAAGAAAAACAGAGTGATGAAATCAATAAACCCACACCTACATACAGACTTATATATCATCATCTCTAGCAGCAGCCAGTGTGTGTCCACTTCTAGATAAAGACATTTTCCAGTGTCTTTCGTGGAGACCAGGGATCTGTTATATTCTGCAACGTCTTACGAGCTAACATTTCAGTCTCATCTTTCCATCCCAATGTTCGGATTTTACCTATTGCATTTTAATATCAACGTGCCATTTGCTCCACCTGTTATCCTTTCTTCTTGCTGAGTTTCACCTAACACCACGCTCACTATTTTTTTTTACGATATACTCTATCTTCTTCTGAATGTTCATTTTCCTCTCATGTTATTTCTAACAACGCTGTTACCATTAACCGCATGGCTTTCGGTAATATCACGTTGAAAGACAGGTTCCTGTACGATCACCGAATATAAAAATTTAGCAGTACCTAGATGTGTGACCGCTTGGAAATAGTAAGTTCTGTGAGCTTGGATGTGTGGGTGGTGTAATTTTTAATGGCTTGGGATTGTTAATCGAAGAGCCGAGTTCCAATTTCAGTTGGATTCGTTGTATACATTTACGCGCAAAGGTATGAATTGGGAAAGGTATGAATCCACCTTTTCTCGCTCAGATATTGCTTAATTAGTTAGACTCTTATGAATTCATTATTATAAAAAAAAAAAAATCTCAGAATCTAAAAATAATTCTGGCTTTAAATAAACAGAAAAGTGTTGATAGGTCGTACAAAACGAATCAATAAATTATAAACTGTACTTCATTATACACTACCTTTCAACCTGCTTTTCACTATGCCTTCGATTTATTTAATGTTTATGGTACATCCTTAACATTATTACCTATCAAACGCAGCTATATTCCTGTATTCATTCCAGTTCTTCATCCTGAATTTTTATGTTTGTTTCGATCCATTCGAAGTAAATATTACTTTCAAAAGTACAGATTTAGCACTGATGACAAGTCTCTTCAAATTATCGGCGCGTCTAACAAATGTGATAATCTTGTTCCTTCATTTTAAGAAATAAGCAAAATATTTGCTGCGAAGATATCGTATGTATAGGAATATTATGAAGAAATTCATTTCTTACATAATTTAATTGTATTTTTAATTATGAATTGGGTATTTTTCATCTTATTTTTATGCTTTTTATCGTAATTTTGTGTCACTCATTGACTTTTAAATACGGAGCATTGTTCGGACAAACCAGTCCCGGCAAAATTAGGACTCATCTCATATAAATGGCAGTAATAATATGAAATAATATATATATATATATATATATATATATATATATATATATATATGAATTTGACATATAATAAACATTCATCATTTCATCAAAATAGACATGCCTTGATAACGAAAGAAAAAAAAACAGATTGCACCACCATTTCACACCTATAAATGAATAAAACATTTCTGAAAAATGAGAATGAAACTGTACTCTAAATTTTAAGTTTAACATTGAAATTAAACTTTAGGACTTGAGTCAAGTTTCGAAACAGTAATTTTTGATGGAATCATACTTTTTTAAAAAAATAATTATAATTTTAAGCTCTACTGTTGTGTCGAGCACAGTTTTTTTAAAAATAAAAACATAAATAGTAAAAAAATTGGACATTATTCTAACTGTTCTTTCCTATTACATCAACACACACACACACACACAGATATATATATATATATATATATATATATATATATAATTATTTATTTTTAAAAAATTATAACATAAATATGTTATAAAATCACTACAAAAATAGCCATTTTGTTTCAACACCTCCGGTGTCTTATCAAGTGATGATGTTGAATGTAAAATAAATGGTTTTAAAAGTTTCAAATTAATTAACGATCCTTAAACGTTGTTACAAAAGCTAGAATGACTAATCAAAATACAAGTATAGGAAAATTCAAAAAGCTTGATAACGAAGTCATGTTATAATAGCTATTCAGATCTTTAAAATAGGGGCAATATTAAGAAAGAATTTATTCTAACCAAATTAAAATTAAAAGTAAAAATTACCAATTTTAAATTCAAAATTTAATCACTATTAAGTTTAAAATTATAAAATTACTGAGGAAAAAAGAAGAAATACATATGTTATTCAATTTATTTCTTCATTGAAATTACGTTAGAATAGACGCTGATATGTCATCCGGTTCTCTGACAATATGTATACATTTTAATCCCAAGTGTGTGAATGGGGTCCTAACCTCACGCGTAAAACAACCCAAACACACTCAGATTATAATACATAAGCACCCACATGACAGCAAGAAAAAACTTTCAAAATTGTGGGTGAGTTCCAGGCCGTAATTGACAATGATCCCTCCAATTAAATGACGTCGATAACCAAGGACAAAGGAGTGTCTGTTTCTTATCAGGCAGGCAGTGCATGAAGACATACAAGATGAGAAAGGGCCAATTTTATCCTATGGCATGAAGGACAGTAGGAAAAAAAAACGCGCTACGAAGCGGTTTCAACCAACTCAAGCATCCCCTCTCTCTGAACATGCTTTGCTTTTTCCCAGACGAGAAAGTTTTATGTCGGACTAAGATGGTGAACACACAGAACAACCCCAAAACGATATACTGACTATTATGAAAACCAAATATCTAGTCAACATCATGGTGTTCGGAGTGATTACTATTTATGACGGTGTTATGCATCCATTTATCTTCCCACAGGGCTTTAGACTCGACATAGAGGCCTACATCAAGTGCCTTGAGGAGATGGTACTGCTTATGGTCAAGAAGGTGGCTGCTGGGAGACCATATATATATATATATATATATATATATATATATATATATATATATATATATATAGGTATAGTTGTATATTTAGGCAGCAATCCTTCCTTTATGCATATTTCATTAAAAACGACAAACAAGTTACTACGGTTAGGCTTTTTATTTAATTTTTCTTGTTTTCTAAAAGAGCTTTCTTTTCTGGACAAAGAATGTGTAAGAACTGTCCAAATGTTTTATATTTCCGAGCGCTTTCGGCTATACCTTTAGCCATTATCAAGGATGATTCGATTTTTCAATTTAATTGAGTGTGCGTTATGTGTACGTCTTAGTGTGTGGTAGGGATGTTTTTAATTTCCGAATACAGTTAGCACATTGTGGCTTTGTTCGTAGTTAATATTGTTAAGAGTTGGCTTTTTCTTTTTTATTATTAAAGCTTCCATTATTTTCAGTCTTTTTTTGCAGGTGGATGCAGTTAATATATTTGTGTTTTCTACTAGTATGTTCCCAATGGAGTCGGTTAAATTTGTGTGTGTATATATATGGGTTCTAATGGAGCTGTGATCAGATAGGTGTAACGTAAGACGGATAAGCATGTGGTTGTGTAACCGATGTAATTATTTATGAGTCCGGTTTGATCAGGGACACAGTTCCTTAAGGGGCATTTGAACTCATAGAACTCATGCTAGATGCAATCGTCAGGTGGCCTGACGATTGCATCTAGCATGAAACAGACTGTCGCATCTAAGTCTTGACTTCTATGTCCACTTTTATATATATATATATATATATATATATATATATATATATATATATATATATATATGTATGTATGTATGTATTGCTGACAACAATAATATAATAGCATCGTCTACATGAAAAAAGGCTAAAAATAATAGAAGCCTTTATTAATAAAAACAAAAAAACAACACTCAGTAATATCAACAATGAACATGGACACAATATCTTGACCGTGTTTTCAAAATGAAAACATTATATAAATACATACATGCAACAAACTATTTCTTGTTAACAGTTAATATATTTCAACCTTGAAAATAGCTAAACGTATGGCCGAAAGCGCTCGGATTAAAAGAACATTCGGGATGTCTTTATATAATTTATCATCTGAAAAAAAAAGAATATTAAATCTCATGAGCAAATGTATAAAAAACTAAATCAAAGCACCTTGTCTGTCTTATTCAATGAAATGTGAATGAAATGATTGCTCCCTAAATACACAAATTTTAAAATGCATGACATGGCAGCCAACAAGAAAAATGACCCTATAACTTTCAGGAAAGGTCTTGTTTTATGACAAATAACTAAAGCTAAGAACGAAATCCAACATATAAATAATGAAATCTCAAAACATATTGCAGTACTAAAAACCACATTAACTGAAACTGAATATAATGAATATCATATCAACATAAGTATAATGATGAACTTGACCGTAGACCAATAATTCTACTTCCCGACAACCATGATAAATACATAAACCTATCCAGTCACATGTTAACGGATATCAGAAGGAAATTCTAAATCTAGGACCAAATTGCCATCTCCAGTCTAAATTCGACCTCCTCACAAAGAAGAATGAAATTGAAATCTTACATCAATCATTATGTCAACCGGAAAAGGACAATTCCATCCAAAGATTTTCTCTACGTAAAATCTTCTCAAGCGTAGATATATGTAAGCAAAATGGAGTTCTTTGTTTAGGATGGAAAACGGAATATATCTAGATGGAAAATCGCCTCTATAACTTTTTTCTAGTAATGTTTGTTTTAATTCTTTGGTCTGGTCTGTATATTTGCCATAATTTTTACAGTGTTATGCTGTCGCTAGCCACTACCCTCAATTCTCATGTCGATTGTATTGATGAAGGATGCTCATAGGTTGAAACTATATAGTAACGACAAAAGCCAGGAAAAGAAGGAGATCAATAATCCAACAACGTTGGGGAAAAACATTTTAATAATATTTTCGATTTGGAATAAGGTATCCCTATACATATCATTACCATCTGTTATTGTTTTCGAAGGAAATATGAATGAAATATAAAAAAAAACTTCTTCGTTACTGATCAAGAAGACAAAAATCAAGGAATTTTTTTTCAAAAAGACCAAAATCAATATATATATATATATATATATATATATATATGGGAAGGAAAAATGAAAGCATTCCAAAAAATAAACTTCAAAATGAAATGGTTCTTACAATAATGATTACATAGACGCCCATTGAATACAACTATTACTTTCAGTCATACATTTAACGCCTTCATATTTCCATCAATATCCTCTTTTTTGCATACTTGATTGAAGAGTAGGAAAATATATTTCGCGTCGTTTTTTTCTTGTTATATTACAAATGTTTTTACTGATGGTTCAACTTTATATATCTATTTTCCGATATTGTTTCTGCAAATAAAGTGTAGACCGAAAGTTTTATCATCCACTACCTCTCTTCCAAACTGTAGGAACTCGTGTTAGCCATCTGAAATAGAAAATTGTTATTCAGCGGTGACAAGACTTTCGGATCACTCTTCATATTAAACCATAGTAACAGTCCGAAGGGTGTAACGTCTTTTATCAATAACGTTATTGTTTGTTTTTTTTTTCTCTGGTGACTGGGAATGTGACTGAAGCCGAGATGTCAGGTCAAGACGAATAGCATAAAATATAATGAAGAATCTGTAATTTTATTGGCCCTGACCTGACATCTCAGTTTAACTTTCCCACCGCCGATTTGAAGGTTCCATGTACCTTTCTAGAAATATTTTCATGGGTATTGTTTGATGAGCTTTCTTCTTTGGTACCTAGACTTTATGAATTTAAGCACAGTACTTGATTGGTGATAATGTATCAACGGAGAGCTTAAATGCCTAGGTGGAACCATAATTTCTATGCTAATTGTTTCTTCTAATCACATTTCTCGTTTATAGATCTCTGTTCCAGCTTCTTTACCAATCAAAGTCTAAATGTCTTTAACTTATGTGTTATCTTTTGTCTTCATAATTCTTGTTCTTTTATTGTTCCTTTATTTAATGTTTTCTCTCACACTCAGTAACCTCTTGCGTTTTAGTGATTTAATTACCTTCTGATGAAAACAAACATATACATATATAACACTTTCTTTACCTACCCTGTAACGGCATTCACACGGGGTGGGTTGAGCCGGCTCCAATATTGGAGTTTCATGGGAATTTGGAATTCACAAGAGGTCCTCAACCCGCATGTATAGCACATAATACTTGATTATAGTGGTGAAGGTTTCGTGCAGGACCATCCACACTTTTTTCCCCAAACGACCCTCCACAGGTTTTGACTGGGTTCTATAGTTCTCCTAGACCAGTCATCCCAGTCTGTCCATTTACCCAAGAGTAGGAATAAGATGGAGAATAAGAGGGAGAATAAGATGATTCACACTTAGCACGTAAGTGAATGTAATGGATTCGACTGGAATTCGAACTCGGCTCTCCGATTTCTCAATCCAAGCCGCTATCCATTACTCCACCGTTCCTCCTACACTTTTTTTGGGCGGTCTTCGTCTCTTCTATTTGTCTTCTGCTCTTCTGGAATTGGACCATTTTGCAGCTTTCGTCTCCCAGTTGACCCATGGACCACCACTAATAATTCGTAGCCAAGGCTTTCATGCTCAAAAATGTTTATTATTTTTTTTTATTTTCAAGTTCTTTATTTATGTAAGTGTAAAATAATTATAGTTTGTCTATTTGATAAGGTATATTAATAAGAGTGTGTATGTGTATGTATGTGTGTTTGTGAGTGTGCATCTAGTAGATTTTTCGGTTTCTACTAAAATTTTCATCTTTTCTTTAGCTTTCGAAATGCATCTTTCACTGTTCCAATGTACCTCCGGGTTTCGGTGTCATATTTTTCGTCGTCTGTTAAAACTTTTTTTTTTCCCAGATATGCAAATGTCTCCAATTTTTCGCTATTATTATTATTTTGTTTTCATCGTTATTCGCTTTCTGATTTTAATATGCGTTTTTATATTTTTTTCATGTAAAAATTCAGGTATAAAGGAAGAAATTCCTATAAACAAGGACAGAAATCTAAAACGATATAAAAGGAAGGGAAATGAAGGAAGGAAGTAAAAGAGAAAGGAAGGAAGGAAAAATGGAAACATGTTAAGAAATCCTTCACAACGGAAGAAATTGAACAGAATTAGAGAAGAACGATTTTAAAGAAAACCAAAATAAGATAAAACAAAGATATACCTTTTTCTTTTTTCTTTTTTTTTTGTAATTTCCTTCGGTTATTTTCCGACGACCATATTTTTAAGTATAAAATCATTTTCGTAAGAAAAGATAAACAACGGATGCAAATGTGTTTTAAAGTTGAATAATATTTGCTTGATATTATCGACTTTCACAGTATACGTACAGCTAGCCTACAATAATCTAGGGTTATTATGCTCTGTCCTATTAAATTAAGTTTGTCTGTCGGTCTGTCTATTGCTTAGTACTCTAGTACTTTTGTATCAATCTAACTCACTAGCTAACTTAAATTGCTCTATCTATACTATCCTATTCCATCCTGTTCTCATCTATCTGTCATTTCCACGTTTATCTATCTATCTATCTATCTATCTATCTATCTATCTATCTATCTATCTATCTATCTGTCATTTCCACGTTTAGCTATTTATCTATCTATCTATCTATCTACGTGTCTATCTATCTATCTATCTGTCATTTCCTCGTCTAGCTATCTATCTATCTATCTATCTACCTACCTACCTACCTACCTACCTACCTACGTGTCTATCTATTTATCTATTTATCTGTCATTTCCTCATCTATCTATCTATCTATCTATCTATCTATCTATCTATCTATCTATCTATGTATCCTAATCTTTGAACAGCAACTTGCGATAAGCTGGTATAAAAATTGACTCCCCATTTAAAAATAATTTTTGAATAAAATTTATAGCTATCGAGATCTTTTATTTATATATATATATATATATATATATACACACACACACACACACACATAAAATTTAAATAATCCACCATTTGAGACTCATCTTCGGTGGGTATCCAGAACCGAGTATTGAAACCCGGGAAATTACGTTATCAGGCAAACGCTATACCAACAGTCCTCGGTGACGAAGAGTAAGGGAATTAAACTGTATATAGCGCCGCTCGATCACATATTCTGTGGTGGAACTCATTTGGACTTTCCTTACCCATAGGACTGTGCCCCCACGAGCCACGACTACTATCCCCACGCCGCTACATCCAGAGCCAAAGCCGGTTCAAGCAAGAATATACAAATGATAACAATTATTAGAAGAAACCTCAACAGAAAGCACTGGACGTCCCTTTTGTCCTATATTTCGGCATCCACTACCGAAAATTGAAACCCGGACAGTTACGTTATCATGCAAACTTCATACCAACTGTTACCCAAGTAATGAGTAATGTATGTTGGTTGATTAGAAAAGATTTAATAGCAGAAATACATGTTTATTATCCCAAATTGAACAACCATGTTCGCTGATTCCAAATATATTCCTCAACATTGTCTTCTTGCTAGAAAATTGTAAGCCTCCCCCTTTCATTAAGGACATATTATTATTTACTTTCATGTCCTCGTTACTGGAGGGTAACCGATTTCTCGGTGTCTTCTCCATGGGCACAAACCGATAAAAGTCTGATGGTTTCAGCTAACGTTATCATACGCTCCTATTCGGATACGATCCTATGCGCTTTCAAGGGACATATCAGCATTCTAGGAACCAATTTGAGCAAGTGACCAGCAAAATTCTTTGTAACACCAAAGATGACCTGAAGTCAAATTGGCTGACCCATTATAAATTGATCACGTCGGGGTCACCAATTTATAGTGGGTCAGCCAATTTGTATTGGTTATAAATAGAAATAAAAACTGACCCTCTACAATTTTTACAATATCAAATGTAACAAAGACAACAACAAGAGAAATAATCAAGTAGAAGGTAAAGAAAACAAACAAAACAAGACCGATAATATATGTATATACAAATATATATTAATAACAAGTTACAATACATGGAAACAGTACAAAGGACGAAGTGTGTGTGAATATTCTGTATGTGCGTGCGTGTGTGAATATTCTGTATGTGCGTGCGTGTGTGTGTATTATGCTTAGCGTGTTTCCACGCTATCCCTTGTTAGCGGGAACGGTTATGCGTCAATCTATTCTAAAGGCTATTGGGTAGAAATAATTGTGGATCCGATTTATGTCATTTCTTGGCTATTTTATCGTATTGTTTGTTAAATTTTTACTCTTTATTTATTATCGATTACTTAATTACTTGTTAATATTACATTTACTTTTGTTATGAGTACATTTGTAGCCTGTTAATTCGTTTATTATTTCCACTGTCCTGGTACGTACTTCAATTAAATCATTGATCACAATCAGATACATAAGCAATAATTTTCCCCTTTCCATACCGCTTTGTGTTTATATGTAAATATAAATAAAATTATAGCTATTAGTTGATCTAAGCGGATGGTGTAGATTTCGTTTTATTTATGTGTGATATTTGTCGCTGTGTGTGTCTATGTGACTGGCTGGCTAGCTGATAAGTTGTTCTCATATATGTGTCTGCCTGGCTTTATGTCATCGTTTGATTTTTACGTGCGGTTTGTTGTTTATTAGTCTATCACAAAGAAGTTGTTGACAACTACTATTATCGTCTGAACGTGGACTCATATGTAAATGAGTGTACGTTCTACGCAAGGATTTATGGGAACTTTCCGGATTCAGACTTCCGTATCCGGACGATATAATATGATATAAAAATGTTGCTTTTCTAGAGCTTCCTCATTCTTTTTTCCCCTTTCCATACCGCTTTCTATCATAATTCGCGATCTATTTTTTTTCCACCATCCAATTGTTTCTCCCCTCCATCCCCTACTCGCGCCATCTTTTTTTTTTTTTTTACTTATTTCGCTTTCCAATTTTTGTTTTCTGACAAAGATTTTTGTCTTGCATTCTCACTTTGTGAAACCATCTATCGGTTACTTAAATGCTGCTCAGAAATCCGAGTGTGTGTGTATGTGTGTGTCTGTGTGTGTGTATGTGTGTTTTGTGTGGATTTTAATATTCACCCTTCTTCATAAATATATTTAATCTAACTTTTTCTCTATCTACTTTTCTCTGTCTCTCTGTCTCTCTCTCTCTCTCTATATATATATATATGTATATATATCCATGTATATATATATATATATATATATACATATATATATATATATATATATACATGCACACACACACACATATATATATATATACACATATTCATATATATATATATATATATATATATATATATATATATATATATATATATATATATATATATATATATATATCGTCTCTATCATTGTAAACTCATGCTCAGTTGGTTCCAACGTTAAGTTTTCCTACCGTGTGATTCTCGTTCGAAATTCAGCATAATCGATTTGTCAATATCGAACTGGGTGGGTCGATCACAGTGTATAGTCCGTTAGAATGTTCCTAAAAACCATACCGCGAGGGAATCCAAAACATTTGAGCGAAATCGGGTCGATGGATCTCCTCATAGGTCAAATGACAATGTGACAGAAGGTTTGAACGTACTGATTGTGTTAAACAAAATAAATATCACCCCCCCTTTTGAAATAGGACGTCTGTGCCTGCGCCATAAAATCTTCATGGCTGCTTTCATCTCCTCAGTACTGAAGGACCGCAGACCTCAGTGTCTCTTTATGGAATCAAACACATGTAGTTGCCTGCTCCGAATGTCGAAAACTCCTAGTCAGATACAAACATTTATAAGAGTTTGGTTTGATAATGTTTGGTTCTGTGGCTTTTAAAGAAACACAAATATGCCTGAGTTGGCGTCATATAAAAGGACTATATCACCACGCGAGTATACTGATATTCTCCACTTAGTATAAAAATGCTTTTTAATTGAAGGCCCAGGGGCGACAGTTTGTTTCATACCATGATAGCTTGACGATCGATGATTGCGTATAAGCATCAAACAGATTGTCGCCGCTAGGGTGTTGACTTCAATGTACACTTTTATACTAACATACATCCTATCCCTGATATTGAGCACTTTAACACATAATATATGATGCCATAAAGCTATATTTTATCATATATATATAGTGTATGGTTATATAAGGTATTTTTTACGCCTTTATTATATTAACCTGCCTCGCATGTCGTTTTTTCAAGGTAGCTGCATTGATCACTTATTTATACGTCCGTTTTTTATGTTATCCTTCTGTCCTCTCAATTGGTTATATATATATATATATATATATATATATATATATATATATATATATATATATATATTAAGAACAAATAAGAAATGTTTATCAATTTAAAATATTTCAATTTTATTAAACCTTTGCCAGAAAACGAAAGAAAACAGACAAAAAGATAGAATTTGGCTATTTTCAAATCTGTTTAGGTCGATACTCATTGGTCAGTCATGTGTCTCATGCATCGGAGTCGTAAATAATTCTATATGTATGTAAGTTTAAAAAATTCTAGTATGTCTACGCGTACATCGTATAGTAATGTGTATTCGTAATTGTGCATGTGTGCCTGACGAGTAGAAGGAGTTTTAATGTCTTCTGTTTTTATATTAAGCTTTTAAAGTATTTTCTCATTAAATAATACGTTCTTTTTTAATTAGGGTGGCATTAGTAAAATTAATGCCCTGAATTGTTCCTGATCTACATTTGATGTTTAACACGTATACACACACACACACACACACACACACATATATATATATATATATATATATATATATATATATATATATATATATATATATATATATATATATATATATATGGAAACGCTGCTCAAGACCGAGCTGCGACAGTCTATTTCATGATATCGTGCACTTTTACTTATAAATACAGCATACACTTTAACTATATTTTTTATCATGCATATATATATATATATATATATATATATATATGTGTGTGTGTGATACAACGATATATAATTTTATATATATATATATATATATATATATATATATAGATAGATAGATAGATAGATAGATAGATAGATATCAGTGTTCCTCATGCAATTCAATGTTGGCAAAATCTTCCTCGGGTACTGATTATTATTTGAAAAATATTTAATCCGTGTTTCATTAATAATTTCTTCTATATTTTTGTCCCTTCATGCATGGCTCCCCACAGCTTCCATTATCTATGCTGTCAAGACCTCTTGAGTAGCTCTAGTCGAGTAGTTTCCAGTTCGCTTCTTCACGGTTTTGACTTTAGTGTATTCTTTCTCCTACACTGCTTGACACCCAAAGCGAAAAAGACTAGAGGACTCTTCTATTCAATCCATGGCTGAGTTACAGGGGAGCGATGTATTTATGTCAGAAACATAGGTACGAATGTATCCCAACAGACGGGGGATTGAACTTGAAATCTCTTTTCCGATAAACGTTACGCTTCTCGTTAATCCTATTATATAAGTTATACTCTTATTAGAATCGCTTATTTGTAGAAAGCTAGATTTTCTAATACAAATTACTAATGAAATACTAATGAAATTTATGAAATTTAAATGCAGCAAGTTAAGCAATGTCGAGCCTGGTCATTACCTAAATGAATGACTGCTTGGGAATACCATGAGCAGTAAGCTTGCATGTGCGGGTAAGTGTAATGGATAATGGCTCGGAATGGTTAATCGAAAGGCTGAGTTCCAATTCCAATCAGGTTTGTTATATTCACTTCGCAAATATGATCTTCGCAAATGTTATATTCGCAAATGTCATATTCACAAATGTTATATTCGCAAATGTTATATTCCCTTCAAATATATATATTCGCAAATGTTATATTCCCTTCAAATATATATTCCCTTAGCAAATGTTATATTCCCTTCGCAAATGTTATATTCGCAAATGTTATATTCACTTAGCAAATGTTATATTCACTTCGCAAATATTATATTCGCAAATGTTATATTCGCAAATGTTATATTCACTTAGCAAATGTTATATTAGCAAATGTTATATTCACTTCGCAAAAATTATATCCGCAAATGTTATATTCAGATATGTTATATTCACTTCACAAATATTATATTCGCAAATGTTATATTCACAAATGTTATATTCACTTCACAAATGTTATATTCGCAAATTTTATATTCACTTAGCAAATGTTATATTCACTTCACAAATATTATATTCGCAAATGTCATATTCGCAATTGTTAAATTCGCAAATGCTATATTCACTTAGCAAATGTTATATTCGCAAATGTTATATTCGCAAATGTTATATTCACTTAGCAAATGTTATATTCACTTCGCAAATATTAAATTCGCAAATGTTATATTCGCAAATGTTAAATTCACAAATGTTATATTCGCAAATGTTATATTCACTTAGCAAATGTTATATTCACTTCGCAAATATATTTGCAAAGGTTATATTCGCAAATGTTATATTCACTTAGCAAATGTTATATTCCCTTCGCAAATGTTATATTCGCAAATGTTATATTCACTTAGCAAATGTTATATTCACTTCGCAAATATTAAATTCGCAAATGTTATATTCGCAAATGTAATATTCACTTAGCAAATGTTATATTCACTTCGCAAATATATTCGCAAAGGTTATATTCGCAAATGTTATATTCACTTAGCAAATGTTATATTCCCTTCGCAAATGTTATATTCGCAAATGTTATATTCACTTAGCAAATGTTATATTCACTTCGCAAATGTTATATTCATATTCGCAAATATATTTGGATAATGTATGAATCCACCTCTTCAGAGCTGTAGGTTAATAGTGTATGATTTGGATCACGGAATCATTATTATTTCCAAGAATTAAAAAAAATCCTCTCACAATCTAAAAATATTTTCTGGGTTTAAATAACCTGGCATAATTGATAAAAGCGTTGTTTGAAGTTACCCAAAAGGTAACTTGACCCAAAGAGTTGTGAGTTCAATACCTGGCCACAGCAGAGGTGAACAAAAATTTGGAGAATTGAGTTGCTAAAGGAAATTAATGGAAACTGAGATATCCAGAAAAGGCATGGCCCGTGGAATTAGAACTCTCTACTCCGTGGATTAAATATAGGTTTCGGTTCAAAATTCCAACGTATATCACCTAAAGATGGCCGGATCATATAACAGTTGAAACGTTGTAAATATAAAATAAGGATGAACAATGTAAATAGTGTAAATAGTTACAACTCATCTCAGAAATATAGACTGATGTTGAACCAGCAAAGCCCCCCCAAAAAAAAACAAAACAAAAATTGAATCTCTCAATCAAAAAAAAATAATAGAAGCCAAAAATTCAATTCCGAACCTGACCTCAGACTTCAACTTTTTAACAAGCAGCTTAAGCAACCAAAAATTGTATGTGTTGATTTCAAGTGAATTTTTCTGGCTTGAAATAAAGGTCAAAGAATTGATAAACCATATAAAACGGATCAATTTATCAAAATCTTTCGCTTCGAGTATTTAATACAACATTATGAAAATTGTCCAGCATTCACTATATTGTAAGATAGTTCTGACATAGCTGCTAAACATCAATTTATTTTTCCTAACATATTAATACATTGCTTAGTTTCTGTTGTAGCCTAGGGAAGGTTACTTAATAGAATCCCACGAAGGTTGGTAATGAATAATAATACATAGGACAAGAACAACACATATAAGATTCGCCAGCGGCGCGTAGAAGTACTCAATTGCTAGAAGTAAGTCAAGTGAATGCCACAATGAACCTCCAACTCTACGATAACTAACAACCGTCCCACGCGTTTAGATGTAGTACAAGGTCGAATTTAATGTCGGATATCGGAGTCCGTAGACCCCATATAAAAGTGGGTCTCCGCAGACCCCGTAAAAACGGGGTCATGTAGTTGAGAATCTGTCCTTCGACATAGTCTAGTCTGGGGATCCTCTCTGCCCTGAGGTAGAGAGTTTGACCAGTACAACTGGAGACGAATCTCCAACTGCAGAATATCTAGCAAACGCCCACGCGGTCAGATGTGGCACAAGGCCAAATTTAATGTGGGGTATCCTAGCCCGTAGGCTAGGCTAAAAATTCCCCTTATATCCAGTAGAAAACCGGTTCGGATAGCTGTTTCCCGAGACGAGACCTTCGACATAACCTCATCTGGGTTTCCGTAGACCCCGTAAAAACCGGGTCATGTAGTTGAGAATCTGTCTTTTCTAGTCTGGGAATCCTCTCTGCCCAGAGGTAGAGAGTTTGACCAGTACAGCTGGAGACGAATCTCCGACTGCAGAATATCTAGCAAACGCCCTACGCGGTCAGATGTGGCACAGGGCCGAATTTAATGTGGGGTATCCGAGCCCGTAGGCTAGGCCAAAAATTCCCCTTATACCCAGTAGAAAACGGGATCGGGTAGCTGTTTCCCGAGACGAGACTCTGCCCTTCGACATAGCCTCATCTGGGTCTCCGTATACCCCGTCAAAACGGGGTCATGTAGTTGAGAATCTGTCTTTCGACATAGTCTAGTCTAGGGATCCCCTCTGCCCGGTGGCAGAGAGTTTGACCAGCACAACAGGAGACGAATCTCCAGCGGCAGACCAACATACAGTATCTACTAATGTATTTATGTGAATGAGGACATACCCATTATCGTCCGTAGGTATGCTACAACAGTTTCTGAAAGGGTTCTTTCGCTATTCTGATGCATCTTCGGATCTCCGTGTCACAATTTCCGTGGCCTAGTATTACATTTAATTTGACAAATACGACTACGTCTATTATTATGATGATGATTATTCATTTGATAAATGAAAGCATCAACATCATACTCGTCATGATAAAAAGCGTTGCAAGTTGTTGTGACATTGAATTAAATTTATCCTATTTCGTAAGAATTTTTGTATATAATTGACTCCATGCATTTCTTGCGCGCTATTTCTATTTTCGGCATTCTTTAAAAATGTAGATTTCAATCATATCGTTTATAACTTAGAAAGATTCTTAATTAAAATCGAGGTAAATCCATAATGAACAAGAAATGAAAAATACTGGGTGTATATTAGCAGAAGGAATTGCATTTAAATATTCTATTAACGCAATATCAAATAGAAACCTCTTCTTTCTTTCTTCCTTTCTTTCTTTCTTTCTTTCTTTATTTCTATTTATCTATCTATCTCTCTATCTTTCTGGGCTTGCGGCAATATGACGTTTAAACACCGGTTCTCGAAGTTAAGCAACATTGAACCTGTTCATTACCCAGATGGGTGACTGCCAGGATATACCAGGTTCTGTAAATTAGGATATGGTGTAATGTATAATGGCTCAGAATTAGAAATCGGAGAGGCCATGTTCTAGTTTGCTCCGTTATCTGCACTTGGGAAAGGTATGAATTTACCTATTTCCGCCAAACATGGGTTACAGAGGATTCAGAACAAGAGTAAAGAGGTTGTGTCTGAGGTAAGAATACAAAGAACGGGGAACTCGATCAAAGTATTAAAAGATGTCGATTGACATTACACTTGAATATTTAAAGATTATATTTATCAGGGAAGCAAGCAAGAGGAAGGGAGTTCCACAGACGGGAAGTGAGAAAGATAAGCTGTCTAAGTAAAAGAGATGGTTACATTTAACCGTTTCGACAGTGCAAGGGTGGGGACCGTGATGCCAACCTAGTAGCACGCTTAAATTCATGCAGTCTGGGAACCAGCGAAAGTAGTTCGTCCAAATAGTTGCCGTGAAAATACTTTTGTATCTGTTGAAACTTGACTAATGCATGGAATAATAATGCAACACAAAATGTACTTAGAACAAAATGTATTGAAACAAGAAAGTGTACACAATATTTACATATAGTCTTTTGTATATTCCCGGTAAGACCGTTCCTGGAGAATGCGTTGACTGAGTCGCAGTCGGGCAGAGTCTCTGGTTGAATCTCTTGATTCCTCCCTCTCTTCCCGGTACCAACCATATTTATATGGTCGGTACACCACTATGCAAATTAGGTGGATCCTACCACAACAGTATCACTAAATCAATTTTTTTTTTTAAATTCTTAGAATCTAAAAATCCTTTCTGGCTTTAATAACCTCCAAACCGTAGAAAACGACTCTATCAATCACTTATGAGCAAGTACCCTTGGGAACGGTATGAATTTACCTCTTCTCATCCCAGCTATGGGTTAATTAGTAGAATTTGTATCAATAAAAATCATTATTATCTTCAACAAAAATGTATAGAATCTAAAATATTTTCGGCTTGAAATGACAAGAAAAAGGTTGATAAGCCGTAAAAAAACAAATCAATGAATATCGATATATCTGGATGTAAGCGAATGAGTGCAAGTGCGTGTAAAGGTGGTTACTACTTGTATGTGCATGCGTATATACATGAATGGTTTACCGTATGTATTTGTGACCCATTTTGCTCCACGTTCATTTATTTTTTACTAAAGTTCCACCAATATAAGGCTCAAGAGCCTCTCAGATAAAGGGTTACGGAATGAGATTTGTGATAGGAATATAAGAGCAGGTAAAAAAAGGTGGACATTATGAGGACAGATAGCGATTGATCATTGACGTTAAGATCGTAGTATTCAAAGAAACATCTTGATACTATTATGCGTCGTGTCCCTTCACGACATTGACGATCATAGCTCTCCACATCATCCTGATCTTCGTGTCTCTAAACAACGTTTATTATTCCAGTTTTTTTCCGCTTTGAACACCATTTACACAAAACCACCATGTTCTATCTTTACAAGAGTCAGATAAAAAGAAGGTATTGCAGCTATATTTACAACGTTGTTCACCCTGCTGTATAATGCCCGGGAGCCACTCGAGATAGAGGTTTACAGAGTAGCAGGTAGTGTATATGTGAAGAAGATAACGGTTAATCCTAGAGTTCGTTCCACAGAGCAGCGGTCCGCGGGAAGAATCTTCTCAAGTGGAACTTACATCTCACCAATGGAATACGAAGGAAATGAGGAGGATTCGTTACCTATGTACCTAGCATGGTGGGTCTTAGTAGTGAAGGTTAGGACCTAGGGAACGAAGGGGTGTAGTCTGAGCACTTGCCATGGAAATAGCGATAGAGCATTATATGGACTGGAGATTCCCAGTCCTATATAGAAGCTGTTAATAAATAATAACACTAAGGCTTCAACAACAGCCTCGTCAGTAAGTGAAGTGGAGCAGCGGTGAGTGCAGTCAAGGGTGAAAGCAGCAGAAACAGCAGCATCAGCCAGAAAATTTTGTTTTTCTATGTGCCCTGTCCTTTCAGGACGTAAGCGATCATGGCTCTCCACCTCCCTGTATCTCTTGCCGCTCTCGACAAGTTCCTTTCTTTTAGCACCTCCCCTAGACCATGCTCTGTCATCCACTTGCATAAGACCACTAGGTTTGTCATACGTTGTTTTCTCTTGTCTCCTCTATTCGACCCGTGAGTATTAGATTCTCCAGGCCCTCTTTCCACAGTATGTGTCCCAAGGACTTTAGCCGCCTCTTTCAGATGTTAAGTCTAAGCCTCCTCCTTGTTTGCATCCTCTCTAAGACCTCATCCTTGCTCACACGCTTGGTCCATGATATCCTTAGCATCCTTCTGTAGAACCGCATCTCCGTCTCCCCAAGTTTCTTCTTCATCTTTGAGGAAATCGTACAAGTTGCCAATATCGAGGTTCAGGAAATAATCGCCGATTAAAGTGTGGTCCCTTTAATTAGCTCATATGATCCTTGTGTGTTCAATTCCTAGGCCAGGTAGTGCAAAGTTAGACCTGTAGGAAACAAAACAAGTAATAAGTGAACATAAATTTGTGAGCAACGTAAATAAAATATTAATTTAAATGTTATGATCAACAAGCACCTACAGAAACGCTGTCATGTTAACAGTAAGGAAATATTTCGAATTGAAATCTTTTTTCATTTATTTTTGTGAGAATAAATGTTAAATCTTTTTACACTATATCAGTACACGTCTATCCTAATTCCTCGGGTCGACCATTTCTATACAAATAAATGGGTGACACATTTCCCAGGCATAAAAAGATTTATATATTATTATTATTAATTTATGCACACTTTTGTTTGAGAAGGCAGGTTTAAATTGGGTGCAGAAAGAGTTGAAAGAGTTATGTATCTCTCGAAAGGGATAAGGTGGTGGAGAGAGGGGAAGATCTCTGGATCATATCCTCCTTAGAATTATCCATACGGAATAACAAACAATATCATATATATATATATATATATATATATATATGAGTGTATGTGCATGTGTGTGTGTGTATGTGTGTGTGTGTGTAATGGACTCTCCCGTCAGTCTCGAAGTATGAGCCTCTGAGAGCTTAATTGTTTCAGTTATAAAATTTTGTGCGATAATCTTAAATGACAATTAAGAGCTGCTAGTGATTTACAAAGGAGGCCATATAAGGAGCAAGAGTGAGGATTGTGGGGTGAGATCACTGTTAGATTAACTGACCTTTTAGATCTTGCACTCGCTTCTTGAAGACGATTCAGACAAGCAAATTGAAAACTGATGAGTCCACTAAAACACAATGATCTCTATTCTACCCGATCCAAGGCTTAAGCGCACAAGAGTGATATGGTATATGGTATATTGACAGCTGAGAAATTGCTTTTCAGCTTGTGTTTGTATCTACGCCATGGGCATCCTACATTCCTGTAGCCCTGATCTAACTGGCTGTACATTAGGATTTTGAGTATCTTGTCATCAGATATTCTCAAGACATGACCAGTCCACCGTAACTGAGACTGTATGGTAAAAGTCTCGATTCCTCCAATATTTCACCTTTTAAACAGGTCTACGTTAGATGTCCTATCTTGACGGTTAACTCGACAGATTGCACGCAGGCAGCTTTTATGGAAAACATCCAGCTGGCGTATATGGTACCTGTATCGAGTCCACGACTCTGAGCCGTACAAAAGGATGGCAAGGACTACAGCTCTGTAAACTCGAATTTTCGTATCCAGTCGAATACCCCGCTCATTCCACAAGCGATGGCGAAGTTTGTCGAAAGCACTGGTAGCCTTAGCAATCCGATGCATGATTTCATCATCTAAAGTTCCACTGTAATTGACTTTGCTACCAAGATACGTTAAAGATTTTACATAGTTCAGGGCTTTGTCTTCTACTTTCAATGGTCTCTCTGAAAAATTGTAGACTGGTGGTTTTTGTTTCTGCCCAACAAGGAGTTAGATAACTCTTTGGTGTTAACTAGCCTGTTCATATATCAGATGTGGCATAGGATTTTATCTACTTGCAATTCATATATACTCTATATTAAATATATTGAGATCTCTTCTGTTGATCACTTTTAATATTTTATATTACTAGGATTCACTAGTATTACTTACCACAGATTTTATAATATATATATATATATATATATATATATATATATATATATATATATATATATCAAGTATGTGATGCAGTTCAATTGTTTTTTGTATGAATGATTCATGTAATATATATATATATATATATATATATTTCGATTATAGGTGTGCATTCAATTACATGAATCATTCATACAAAAATCATTTAACCATTTAATCATTTAATCATTTAAATCATTAACCTCTATGTTTTTGCATGAATGATTCATGTAATTATATATATATATATATATATATATATATATATATATATATATATATATAATTATGTAATATATATATATAATTATGTAATATATATATATAATCATGTAATTATATATATATATATATATAATCATGTAATTATATATATATATGTGTGTGTGTGTGTGTGTGTGTGTGTGTGTGTGTGTGAGAGACAGATAGAGAGGCGAGAGAGCCAACCAATGGAAAGATACAAGTGATACATATGCTTTTATATATTATGACATTAAATCTTTTATCCATCTATATCTAAAAATGTCCTACTTGAAGCTTTGTACCTCGCCAAATGCTTCTCAAATATAACAACTGAAGAAATGGGCCTAATTTTGCATTGCCGCAAATCAGTTTTATTCTACAGTGGAGAAGCTTGGATTAAAAAAATCATATAAGGATGACTTCGATGTTCCACAAGGTTCGTTTGATGATGCTCAGGTTTCAGAATAAATAGGCTTACATAAAATATGTAGGCCAATTTATTCTGAATGTAATCAACAAAATTGTTCAAATAGACAACCATGGCCTGTATAGGGATGACGTGTTGATGATAGCGCCAAACAACAGAGAAAAAAATGATTATAAAAGAAAATCGCTTTTCAAACATTTCCAGACCAAAAGAAAAAAATAACTTTTAAACCAGGGATCAAAAATTATGTCCCGTTGAATTCATACTACAAAGTTTCTTTTGGGTTCATTTGAAGTGGGATAAAAAGAAAGAATGGATATTTTATTTAATCCCCCAGCGATATATTTCCAATACTCTTGATTTTCCCCTCCTCCTCCTCCTCCTCCTCCACACCATCACCGTCTACCACATCTCACGTCGTGCTCGTATTCATTAATCTTTAATTATAGCGTACATAAGTTTTTTTTGTTTTTTTTTTTAAAGTAAAGCGTTAGGAAATCAATTCCTTTAGCGATCGTCAGAAAGCGTGAAACACAGGGTCACAAACTCACATCTATCCAACCAAATATGTTAGCTCTATCTCTGATATTGAGCGCTTTCTAATAAGTACCACGCATATAATATATAAATAATTATATATATATATATATATATTTATTTATATTTATATACACACATTTTTCACACACACACACACACACACACACATATATATATATATATATATATATATATATATATATATCATAATATTTTTATTATAATAGATTATAATAAAAAACATTTCAGATGACTACACAAAAGATTTCATGTTTCAATACTAAGATTGTACATCCACAGGAAATGGTAGATAACCTAAAATAAAAATGATTTATTAGGGAACTTTAAAAAGAAATCATTACTTCTTTTTGAAACTTAAAAGCGGTGGCGCATAATGTCAGAATTAAAAATATACTTGTGAGTATGTCTAGATTAACCAATTAAAATTTGGATTAATCATACATATACATATATATATTCAAAATTTATAGCATAAGCACTACAAAATAGCCATTTTGTTTCAACACTTCTAATGCCTTATCAATATGATGGAACTTCATTCAAACATGCTTCATTGAATAATATAGATATATTTTGTCTAATTATTTGTTCCAGTTGTCTAATCAGTTTCTTGATGTTGAGATAAAATTCAAGTAGGCACCATATTTTTTTTCTAACCCAAGTACTTTTTATCTGTTCCAAGGGAAATTTCAAAGAGAAACTTAGTGTAACTGCGAAAAATCTGCATCCTTATTGATAGTGATCAGTATAAAATAAGTTCACAAAATATGACTATATTATTCAATGAAATATATATATATATATATATATATATATATATATATATATATATATATATATATAAATAAATAGTTCTCGATACAAAAGTAGAGCATAAATATAATTATTATTTAAAAATATGATTCCAACACGCTACATAAGAGTTCTTATGTTTCAAAACAAGAGCCGAAAACTTCAGTATAATTATTTGAATTAAATTGAATTATAGTACTAAACTCTGTTACATCTTCAAGCGAAATTTTTTTGGAATAACTTATTTCTGAAATTTACGCGTTTTATAAGCATATTCATTATTGAAATCATAATTTCTATGGTAACGGCTAGAGCAATTGTTTAAAGAAAAGGGTGTTAATAATTTGTACTAATATCTTAGTTGCATTCACAGATGTCAAGTCCGGGTAAGTCCGGTGTCTAAATTTAAAGCGGAAGATGACAGTGTCCAGTCTGGTTAAGTGTCTATGGAGATTTATTTTTTATTTTTTTTTTATTTTATTTTTTATCCCTGAAAGGGTTTTGTGTATATAAAAACTGTCGTAAATCACTAACATTTGTTTTTTGACGACTTCATAAAGGGTTATCTTTTTTGTAGGGCATTTAAACGATTTATTAGGACTATGAAATTTATATATATATATATATATATATATATATATATATATATATATATACGTGTGTGTGTCTGCGTATTTGTGTCTGTGTGTAGGATTAATACAAATAAAAGTTTTCGCTTAGCTGATGTCCTGTGTTCCATAGACGAAAGAAGTTTTAGCGTTTGCATCAATAAAGAAAGTCTTTCCCCATATCTGAGATGGATTAGATAGATAAATTGAAATACTGCTGAAAATGAATTTTACATACATACATACATACATACATACACATATGTGTGTGTGTGTGTGTGAGAGAGAGAGAGAGAGAGACAGAGATATGTGTGCGTGTTTTTTTACGTGGCTATGTAAGCACTTATATCTGTTTATGCAGGTGGTTGTATACGTACACACCTGAGTTCGTATCTATCAATGTAGATACCTCTGAGATTTTTAAAAAAAATCTTATAATGCTGACCAAATACCTGGTTAAGTTGACCCCGGTCGGATATTAAAACAGTGGGAGAAATATGACCAAGTCAACATTCTACTCGTAAAGAGAATCACAAGTCACTTGTTTTTTCCAATATCTAACGAAAAACGATATATTACAATAGCATACACTGCGCAATCATATCACCAACTAAACAATGTCTATATCGATACGAGTTTATATACTTACAAGTGTTGACAAATTTAGGTATGTAATCCTATTGAGCAATGTTCAGACTAAATACAATCATGAAATAATATATATATATATATATATATATATATATATATAGAAGACTAAGAAGACTAAGGAATTTTGTTCCCCTAAAGTCCAGGGGCCTTCTAAATGTCTGGTGTCTTTGAAGATTCCCTGGATTGGGGATAGGGGCCAAGGCTTAATTAAGCGGGTTAGCAAGTCGGTTTCTGGTTGTTTTCCATCTGTTGCTTTACGTTGCATTTTTCGAACTAGGTCTGTGTTTCCGTCGTTTCGGAAGGATGTATTGCCCAACATCAAATTGTGTAATTTAGTATATGAGTTTAATTGCCAGTGTGCTGCTGGTTATGTGAGGTGTACAACCTTGCATTTGGAAACTAGAATCAATCAGCATGTACCTTCCAAAATACGACTTGGTAAGATAGATAAAATATGCTATCTTCCCCCCATGAATATGGAATCGGCTATTGCTCAACATTTAGTTGAGTATATAGCCTGCGCCAAGTCGTATAAAAAAGAGTGGTTTAAAATCATTCCTTCGGCTGATTCCAACAATCATTTGAAGATTTTGGAATCATTCTGTATAGGATTAAGGAAACCTTCTCTCTGCCGGCAGAAAGAATCTGTAAAGTCCCTTAATCTGTTGGGGGATATTTTATTTTAACTGTCCCTCGCTAATTTATGTACACGTTATTTCCCCTCCCCTCGTTACAAGTATATACACTTGTTTGTTATTTTAGTGTGTTTCCCCCCTTTTTTTTGCTCTTTATTTTCGTTACTGTTCTTTTCGTTAATTAATTATCCAACGATTGTCTCCTGATGAGATGTTGGTTGAAAGGGCCTTAGAGGCTAATAAAATTAAAATCAATAAATTCCTTGTTTTTTAAAACTGTATATAAATTCTGTACCTCTAAACATTTGTATATATATATATATATATATATATATATATATATATATATATATATATATATATATGTAAGCAAATGTAAATGGATATAGATCCGACAGAATGAAGAAAAATTTGGAAAAACATACGACAACGTGACCATGCTAAACGGAAAGCTGATCATTTAAAAAATTTTCAGTTATCTGTTTTGGATAAGACTTGTTGTTTATGTCCATCGTCTTTGTCAAATTGAACTGAATTGTATTTTAATGAATATTGTCTTGAAAAAGGTTTATTAAACCGAAACGTCAGACGTCGACATTTCATTCATTTTAAACAACATAATTGCATTTAAGGATTTTCGTTTGTTTTTTCCAAATTTTTCTTCATATATATATATATATATATATATATATATATATATATCAAAATGAAAACAACTGATTTTTTTTTCAAATCATTTCACCTTAAGCATGACAATAAAGCCACTAAGATGCAATGGATTAATGAGATTTAGAGAATATGATTAAAAAACACTATTAAGGAGAAAGGACCTCCAATCTGTGGTTGACCGGGGCAGGAAATAGCTAGTAAACATTAATGCCTCAAAAACAAAACTGCTCTCCTTTACCCACCCCAGAGAACCCTCCTTGCCTCCCATTAAAATGTATGATGCTCAACTCCGCGAGAGTATCACTCTACGACTTCTTGGTCTCATATTGTCCGCTTACCAGAGATGGAATAATTACATTGAATCAATAGCTTCATCTACCGCAAGGAAAGTTGCTTCTATGTGTCGCCCCAGAAAATTTTTCTCGCCTGAGTCCATCCTTCAAATCTATAATCAAGCATTCGCCCTTGCATGGTATACTGCTGCCATATATGTCCTGGACCCTCGCTTTTCGTTTCAAGACCCTCGACAAAATCCAGAGACGCATATGCAATGTAATTGGCCCTGAACTGGCATATTGTCTACAGTCAGTCTTTCACAAACGTACCGTCGCTTCCTTCTGCCTTTTCTACAGATAATTTTAGGGTAACTGCTCCGATGAGCTGGTTCCCAAACTGCATGAATTTAAACTAGAAATTTATGCTACTAGGTTGTCATCTCAGTCCCACCCTTTCAATGTCGAAACGATTAAATGTAGCCGTCTCTTCTACTCCAATAGCTTCATGTCTCGCACTTCCTGCGTGTAGAACTCCCTTCCTCTTACTTGTTTTCCTGATGTCTATAATCTTCAATTATTCAAATGCAATGTCAATCGACATCTTCAGATGCCTTGACCTAATTCCTCGTCCTTCTCTTCATCCAATTCTTCTATCACACTTCTTTACTCTTGCTCCCACTCTCTGTAAACCCTTGCGAGCTAGTGGTACCCCCACCTTGCTTGGGGTGAAATGCTTAGAAAAATAGAACAAGAATTAAGTAGAGAAAAGATAACGATTGGTCAAAACAATATTACGACTAACCAGTGATGAGCGCTTTCTCCGTAGATTTTGTGCCTTAATTCCAACTGATGACTATACATCTCTACATTAATTGATTTGTTTTGATGTCGCCCTTCGAGTCCTGAGTATAAGGATAAACTAAATCCGGCAGCAAGGCATCTGATCGGGAGATTGGCGCTTTTGAGGAGCGTCCAACTACCCTGTAATTGCTTTTGTTCCCTGGCCAACACAGCCTGGGCGTGGTAGTACATGTTAGGATCCCACCTATGCGTAATTAGTGAACCCCGAAAAGAAATTCAGAAGGACATTTTTATACTAAACTGATTAAATTACTCATAGTGGTTGATAACCCGCCAAACAAAATCAAAAAAACAAACACGAAAGAATTCTTTCTTGACATTAATCCATAGAATATCCTACAATTTCTTAAAGAAAGCAAGGTGTATTCTCAAATATTACGCCAGCAAAAGTGCAGCATAAAACACACTTATCATCGCATCTTAATAATTATGTCCAAATAAACGTGTATATGCACAAAATCAGAATATCATTTACCATGTATTCAACTGTGAAAGCAGAATATCATATATGACATTTTTATTACTTGAAACTTTACCAAATTAGATTAAATTTTAGCATCAAGTGACCCATAAGAAATTGATATGCCGTTAAACAAACACATCAATCAATCAAACAGCCGTAAGAGCTGACACCTTTTACATACCATCAAACAGTGGATATATTTTTTCAACTGTAATCCTTGTTAGGGGATGGATTTTTCTTTTGACAATAATTGCTAATCCTTGTCATTTTCGTTGGATATGTTTAAAGAGAATCCACATTAAATCGCTTTTTTTTTGGTTCTACATGGGAAACGTTTGGGTAGCAGTTTTACATTTCAATAAAGTCAAATCTCATTAGAATGAGGAGTCGTCAGATGAAGAGGGGCCAACTCACCCAGTTTGGCCAGTTTCCCAAGTTTATGAAGGTATTCAATGACTGGAATGCGACCTATTAATCAGTTGTGCTAATTCTTTGCTTAGGATTCATCTCCACAAGGATTTGCTTAGAATTTATCTCAACAATATTCGTTTAGAGCAGTGATTCTCAACGGGGGTCTATATGAACCCTAGGATGCCTATGTAACATTACTGGGATCCATGTAACATTACTAGGGACACACACACACAAAAATAGCAAATGGGTTGGGGGAACACTGTTATATTTTAGTTATCCATAGAACAATTTCACGATTGTAACAAGATTGTTACAAGAACTAGAATTTCTACAGTAATCTACACCATATTAAGATACTAAAAAAAATATAGGAAAACAACTCTAAAACTAGCGGAAAACAATATCAAGCGGTGTATGTTAATGTCTCTTTTAATCGACCGGGTGTTTTGATTGTAGATGTTGAATAGAAACAGAGAAGGATATATAAAGAAAGAATTATAAATATAAAGGAAAATTATATAAAGATTATATTTTATTATATAAATTATTTTAATATATTAATGAAAAATAATATTATTCTTAAATGTTAATAAAATAATATGTTAATATAAAACATATTAATATAAAAAAATTAAATTAATTTAATTTATAAATTATATAAGGATTATATATAAAGAAAGAATTAAGAGTAGTAACCACTTAACAGTATCAACGACAGGGATCTCATTGAATAAATCTGCATTTTATTCAATTCATTAATTATTCACATATTTTAAAACGGTTTCTTGTGAGTTATTTCACTAGTTTATAGGGTGCGATGGATAAATCATCGTCTAAATTGTGCGAAAAAGAAAGTAACACTGACATCTTAACAGATATATAAATCAAAATTACACAAAAATATCTTGAAAGACTACAGAGTAAATTTATTCAATAAAATCGTCATTGGCTTCAACCACGGCCTCCAGACGACTTCGGTATCTTCAGCAAATCTTCTGGATTGTGTCCTTATTTAAGATGGAGATTATTGCCACTATCCTTGCCTTCATTTCATTTTTGGTGTTACAAGGAGTTTTGCGCCCTACACATAATAATCAAGGGGGTTGCAATCTGGATAGTTATGTGGCCGGATGTAAGTGGTGATGTGGTCGCAGAAATTGTTTGACAGCCATGACTCGGTTCTCCTGTTAGTGTGCCTTCGTGCAGAGTCGTGTTGCCAGACATTGGGTCTTCCAGCTGCCATCCTCTTGATGTAGGCCTCCGTGTTGAGTTTAAGGCTCTCACCAAAAAATTCAGGAGATCTTTTCTTATCAGAACGATCAGAGTGAGTTTCCGATCTGCCGTACCTTCATAATCACCATTGGACACATACAACTCTTTCCGATTCCTCTGCTCTGTCTTCAGATGGACACCCAAACACCCTGAAATGTTCGTATTGAAGCTTCCGGTGCAAATGCCAAGCAATACAGCATACCGATTCCAAATATCTGGCAGAGTGAATTGCGTCATGGTTCTCTTTTTCTCACAGACAGTGTTCAACCAACCCTACTATACGGTGAAGTTGAAAAAAAAACAAAACAAATAGCACGCATGCGCGAAATTAAAATGTAAAAAGGCGACAATTTACCCATCTCACCCTGTACGTAGATATTCTAAAGAATTTTGTTGTTAAATACAAGTTTATTTTCATTAAATTAGTTGTATATCAAAATAAAACATATACATTTACTAGTTATTTAATACAACTCCCTATTATCTATGAGTATAAAATAAGCTTTTTTTTGTGAAATCGTTATAGATGTCCACAAAATGCTGAAACTCTATCTATAAAAAGCAGGATGTGTGTGTGTGTGTGTGTGTGTGTGTAACGAATGCACGGCCGCAATTTTCGACGGATTTGCACCAAAATTTACATGCACATTCTCCAAGCTAGCGAGAAGGCTAAGACCGACCTTGCATTTCCCAACTCCCATCGATAGTTGAAATAATCGATTTTTTCATGCTTCTACGGCAGTTTTCATGTAGTTTGAGGCCATTTTCTACTGGCCAGAGTGAGAGCCTATAGCTGGCTGCCACGAATAGGCAGGAAGATTCTATTGGCCAGCGTGAGAGCCAACAACTGACTGACACGAATGTTAACTAGTATGCTAGCATGCAAAAAAAATCGATAGCTGCATTCGTCACAAGTGGGAAAAATTTAAATCTGCATGACACTTTACTCCAATTGGTTCATTCGATTGCTTAAATTTAATGTTAATTCTGATTCCGCAGAACTGGGTTGGTTGTGAAAAAGTATTTGTTGTTAACATTCTTTTTTTATTCGGTTTTTCCAGTTACGAATCCTTTTTTAAAGCTGATCGTTTTGTGTTCATTTTGTTTGGTTATTTTTTCGTAACAGATTTAATGTTTAGTATAGAGCTTAGACAAAATTCGCAGTGTAAGATAGGAAAGAAGTAAGGTATGTAGCAACATCAGCACGCCAAATGGCACTCCTTTAAAGGCAAGGAAGGGCAAAAATATTTTAAGTCAAGTGATAGCGATTGCTGTCGCACGATTTTTAAATCAAGCACGGGCAACGCCGGGCCATGCTGCTAGTGTTTTCTTATAAGGAAAAGGTCGTATTAAAATTACCATAAATGTGTGTTCTTTTTCTCTGTTTTGTTTTATGAAAAGTTTTATAAAGACTCTCTTAGACCTGGGCTTCTTAATCTGGAGTCCGTGGACCCACTAACGGCACATAGATTGGTTTCAATGGTCCGTGAGAATCAGATAAAAATATTATTTATATTCCCATTGAAAGAAATAAAAGAAAATGAATTCTGATCGTGTTTTAAATAAAACACACCCAACCACTACTTACAATGCCGACCGCTGTGCGTCTCTTGACATGCTGTTGGGTCCATGTTAACCATGTTTAAATGTGTTCCATCATTCACTGAGCGACCGCCATCTTTTGCAAGAGCAAATGATAATTCTATTTCTCCACGGTTTATCACGGCTTGATTATCTCCTAATATATTTGTGAGGATTAACTGATCCCAATTTATTTTAAGTGTGACTGGCTGTGTGCAACGATCATGAGGGTTGTGAAAAAGCCATCAGACGATGAGTATCTGCTTGTTTGTTTATCTCTCTACGAAGGGCTTGTTTTTGTAGGGGTGCGTGACTCAAGGTTACATGGAAAAACGATGCATATTTATAAACAAATTTATATATAATTAACAGATCATAAATTAGCAAAGGCTTTTATTACTATTCTGAATTATCACCTCTGCCTTCTTATAGAATAAAATTGAACGTTTTAATAGAAATATTTTTTAAAAAAATGCCTCAAAATGACCATTTCAAAACTGCTACTGGACTTTACTTTGAACTTAATATATTGATAGAACATTTTCTCTCAATATTCACAATTGGTGTAAAAATGTCATATGAGTCTCTTACATCCTTTTCGGAAAGAAGAATCCACGTTCGGGGAAAATCCCCAAACCACCCACCCAATCGCCGCTATTAATTGACGTGCAAACTATAATTTAACGTGCGAGTGTTTTGGCTCCCTGTGCGTGTTGGTCTGTACTATGATAATATTCGATTTTACTAGAAATGCCGAAGTTTATATTGATTCGTATAGTTAGGAAAAAACAGTTGGGTAAAATACTGTCATATAGGGAAAAATGAGTAAATACCGACACCGTGGTTCGAGCGTGACTCTCTGGACTATATGTTTTCAGCCAGGTGTATAAATATCAGTGTCAGGCTACTGACTGCGGTGACTATTAAGTGGAAATATCCAGTCGAATTAGTGTGAATTATTGTGCGTCGATGATTTCTGCTTTGATTTAGGATTTATCGGGCGTTAAGCCGAGCCGTGCTACTAACAAGATATTTACTGAAATGGTTAATTACCTTTGGTTGACTTTTACTCCTCTTTTCTTGGTCTTGTTAAGTATTTATTTGAGGTTGTAATTCAATATTGTTTTATCTTAACATTGAGGTCTTGAGTTATACTTAATTATTAAAGGCCACTGTACGTCACAAAAAATACACTAATTAAAATTTTAAAATTAGAAACTTTTTCATAATGTAGTTCTAAAACAAAATAACATTTTAAACTAGTGCAAGCCGTTTCAGTTAAAAAAGATTGTACTATATATTTCGAACATCGTGGATTGGCGCTATATAATCACAAAGAAACGTACTAGATAACAGAAATCACATCACTAGTGAACATTCAATTGCCACAATAGCAAAATATGGATCGTACATATAACTAGAAGTAAGATGACACCTCGAGGCGGTGTAAGTCAGTAAGTTAGTAAGCTTGTCTCGCTAGAACAATTACGACTGAGTAGTGAGTTCGATTCCTACTGGGTGCTCCTTACTTTCGGCCTTGTGCCACATCTAAACTACGCTTGAAAAATCACTATATATGGTTGGGCACATCGACGCGGTGTAATGGTTAGCAAGCATGCCTCGCTAGAACAATTACGACTGAGTAGTGAGTTGGATTCTTACTGGGTGCTCCTTACTTTCGGCCTTGTGCCACATCTAAACTACGCTTGAAAAATCACTATATATATGGTTGGGCACATCGACGCGGTGTAATGGTTAGCAAGCATGCCTCGCTAGAACAATTACGACTGAGTAGTGAGTTGGATTCTTACTGGGTGCTCCTTACTTTCGGCCTTGTGCCACATCTAAACTACGCTTGAAAAATCACTATATATATGGTTGGGCACATCGACGCGGTGTAATGGTTAGCAAGCATGCCTCGCTAGAACAATTACGACTGAGTAGTGAGTTGGATTCTTACTGGGTGCTCCTTACTTTCGGCCTTGTGCCACATCTAAACTACACTTGAAAAATCACTATATATATGGTTGGGCACATCGACGCGGTGTAATGGTTAGCAAGCATGCCTCGCTAGAACAATTACGACTGAGTAGTGAGTTGGATTCTTACTGGGTGCTCCTTACTTTCGGCCTTGTGCCACATCTAAACTACACTTGAAAAATCACTATATATATGGTTGGGCACATCGACGCGGTGTAATGGTTAGCAAGCTTGTTTCGCTAGAACAATTACGACTGAGTAGTGAGTTCGATTCTTACTGAGTGCTCTTTACTTTCGGCCTTGTGCCACATCTAATCTATGCTTGGAAATTCACTATAACTAGAAGCGAGAATAGTGGCATAACCAGAATGTTGACTTTGCACAATGCTTAACAAAAAATGGCTAGAAAAGGCGCTCCATATCAACACTGAAATGATCCTTTAGAGTTAATGGATTTAAGAAGCCTTATTTCTCGAACGAAAATGTTGTAATCGAAAGATTTTATAAATTTTACCGGCTGTTCAGTCAATGAATATAAAATATTTCCATATAAGGAAACATCTAATATTGATCTTACCAATAGCAAAACTTATTCTTGGTGGCTATAATACCAACACTGTAACCATTAAGCTTTTACCAAAATACTCGAGTGGGTTATTTAAAAGAATTAGAAGACTCTTTGAAACCAGGAAGCAAAACTGGTCAGACAACAGAAAAAATCATAATCTGACAAGGGGCTCTTTAATGTCATTCATTCAAGACGAAAATAGAAGAACGTTTTGATGCAAAGAAGTTTTAGGGAAACATAAAAGGAAAAATATTGAGGTTAAATATATATATATATATATATATATATATATATATATATATATATATATATATATATATATATATGGAGAGAGAGAGAGAGAGAGAGACTTATTGAAAGAGCGATGTAGACGGCGTTTTTAATGTAAGAAAGGAAAATAAGTGAAGCAGTCTGGCAATGCTTAAAACGAATTGGGAAGGGCTGAAATATTGGCTGCGTCCTTTCAGTCTGGTGCCTTCGGTCCTATGTCTCAATCGAGAACAGGAAAAGGTACTGAAAATTGCCAGTTATAAAAATCAGAGCTGTCCACTCCATTTCTCAGACCGGAGCCAGCATCGAACGCGGAAGGAAGGAATTGGGTAAAGAGTTGGGATGGAAGTAATACGGGAGGAAAAATGGTCACTCAGTGTCTCCACTACTTCCTCTTTACTCTCTCATCTATTACTCCCTCTCCATGCTCCCCATTCTTTTTTCTACTCTCTCAATGGATTACTTACTCTTCTTTTCTTTCATTCTCTCCATTTTTTTCGACATTGTATTGACAGATCACTCCTTCCTAGTTCGTTTTTTCGACTTGTTCTTAGTCTTGTCTACATTACTGCATATTCTGTTTCTTTCATCCATTCTTGCTTAAGTCCTTACTTGTTTTTGTCTGTTTTTCTTCTGTCATTTTAATTTTTTTTTATTTATATTTCTTTCTTTCGTACTCTCTCTTTCTTTCTCTCTCCCTCTCTTTCTTATTTCATGTTGGTTATTCTATCTTTTTTCCTTAAAGCATTGTCGTTTTCTTTCTTTTTTAAGTTTTATTTATTTATTAACCTTTGGATTCCTTCAGTTTTCTTCTCTTTCTTTTTCTTCAATAATTCATTCGCTTCTATTTTCTTTCATAGTTTTCGAGTGTTCCTTACTTTTTTCTGTTGCCACTTTTTTTACTTATATTATTTCTGTATTATTTTTTTCTTTCTTTCGTTATTTCTTTTCTTATATCTTTCTTTCATTCTTTCTTTCTTTCTGTCAGTCGTTTTGTCAGCGTCTCTTTCATTCTTTTCTTTATTCTTTCTTCCTTTCATTTAGTCTTTCTTTCTTTCTTTCTTTCTTTCTTTCTTTCTTTGCTTCATTATTTTCTTCTCACTTCATTTTCGCCCAGTCTTCCATTCTTTCTATCAGTTTTTCTTTCTTTATTTAATTATTGCTTCATTATTTTTTATTTTTTTCTCTTATTCTTTCTTTCAGTCTTTTCTTTCTTTATTTTTTTTTTCATTATTTTCTTTTTATTTTATATTCTTTCAGTCTTTTCTTTCTTTCTTCATTATTTTTCTTCTTTCCTTATTTTCTTCTGTCTTCATTCCTTCCTTTCCTTGCTTCATTAATTTTCTTTTCTTCTTTTTTGTTCAATCTTTCATGCGTTCTTTCTAGAAGTTTTTCTTTCTTTCATTCCTTCTTTCTTTCCTTCTTCATTATTTTCTTCTTTTTTTTCCTTCTTTGATTCAGTCTTTCTTACTTTTATATTTCTTTGCTTCATTCGCTTCTTCTGTCTTAAGTTCCCTTCAGTCTTTCTTTTCTTCTCTGTGTCAGTCTTTCTTTTCTTCTCTGTGTCAGTCTTTCTTTCTTCATTGTTTTTCTTCATTCTTTTTTCTTTCAGTTTTTCTTTCTCACTTCACTATTTTTTTTTCAATTTCGTTCAGTTTTGATTTTCTTTCTTTCATTCTTTATTTCTTTCTTTTCTTATATATTTTTTTGCTTTTTTTCCGCCATTCTTTCAGTCTTTCCTTATTTTTGTCTTTCATTCATTCAGCCTATCCTTCCATTTTTAGCTTGCCTCTTTTCTGCCATCATTTTTTTTCTTCTGTATATCTCTATAGTCAGAGCTACTTACCCTTTAATTAAATGTTTCCGCTCAGATATTTTGTTTAGTTTTACTCCGTCGCTGTCGTCCACTCCGGTTTCGTCTTCTCCGGTTTCGTCTCTTTCCGGTTTTGTCTTCGTTTATTTTATTTGCTTGATTTTTTTCCCCTTTTACTCATCTCTATTTTTCTCTCTTGATTTATTTAAATTTAAAAATTCTTCTATTCGCCAGTTTTCCATATGGTCATTGATGTTTTTTTTTTGTTTTTTTTTTCTCTACTGTCATAATTTTTGACTGACCTTTTCTGATTTCGTTGCCGGGCCTGTTATTTGTTATTTACGAAACTTCGCATGGCACAAGACCAACTAGGATAATGTTGGCGTTGAAAAATTTTATTCAACCATCCTTCCTATTCGAAACGCATAGCGCCCTTGAAAATCAGCATTCAAAATCCGACATTTAATTAGGATTGACTTTTGGGGATATACACTCACCCATTACCTTATTAGGTATACTCAACTACCACCTGGATAGACCCCCTTTTGCTTCTGGAACCACCTTATTTCCTCTTTTCAAGTTTTCGATCATTTTCGGGAATCACTCTTCTGAAATTTGGGTTCATGCTATTACTATAGCACTCGTTACTTTTTCTAGATTGATTGGCTGGACGTCGTGGATTCGAATCTGACTTTCCATCACAGAAAAGTGTTCTATGGGATTGAGACAGAGGTGATGGTGGAGGCCACTTTTATACGAAAAAAACTCTTTACTGTGTTCCATGACCTAATCTACCACTATTTGTCATTTGTTACACGGTGCATTGTCGTACTGGAAGTAACCAACAGCTATATCTCACCTAAAGTCAGTAAAAATAACCTTTGACGTGTTTTTGTCGCCTATTCATTTATATTTATTTAACTTATCTAAAGATAAAAAAAAAGAATTACATTATTCTGAACTGTCGGCGGCCGACGCGTTCCTTTACGTCACTGTCAACCAAAAACAGAAAATAACGCCCATTCAGCATAGTTGCATTTTTTAAAAATAATTTCAACCCATACAAGGCAATAAAGATACAAGAGTTTAAAGAGTATGAAATACTATGAGAAAAATTAAAAAAAAACATTATTAAGAACAGGAATTAAGACAGAAGATAATGATTGACATTTAAATTTTTGAAAATCAAAATTGGTTTGAAACCAAGAAACCAGACGAACGTTCTACACGCGAAAATTGGGACCGGTAGCCTAGAATTTGCGGTTACATCTAACAATTTTAACTTAAAAAACAAAACAGATTGGCTTTGCAGGTGTTTGAAAAACACAATTATGCCTGAGCATGTGTCTGTAACAGGGATTTAACTAGCAACATACTCGGAAACGGAAAAGCAGCCATTAACTTATTTATTGGAATAGCTGGTGTTATCATGTTTTCGTAACTCATAACTACCAATTCCATCCTACATTCTAGAACTGTCTCTCCGCTGTGCAGGTGCATATTTCCCCACAATCTAACCAATAAGATAGAAACTGTGTGAGATTTATTGTTGCTTTTATCTTTGGCAAGTTTTCTAGTAAGCATCAAACTGTTGGTTGTTTGGTTGGTTGGCTGCTTTTGTTTAGCGGCATATCAACACCTCTATGGGTTATTTAAGGCACAAGTCTAAATATGAAAATTCAATAATTAATTCAAGGGAATAGCATTATTTCATGATTCAATTATATTTACTTAGCTGCATTTTTCCTAAATAATCTTACAAAATCAAAGGAGGAATGAATACCTGTTTTTTCTTTACAAGAAATGAGATTAATCATTTATTTAATTATTACAAGTTTTTTGACAATATATGACCTATCTTTAATTTTACTATAAAATGTATTGGCTGTCGTTTTGCTATAAAATGTATTTTGATTATTTTACTATTAAAAATAGTTTATTGTCATACACAAAACTCGCATCAAACTGGAAAGGGTAAACAGTAGCATAAGGTAAAAAGCTGATCTTTCTTCTGGCCCACTGTCTTATAACATTCGGTACCTCCTAAACCATTCTGGTAACTTTTCATCATCACCGAGCAGTTTCTGAATATCATTTCGTCATGATGGGCAGTTGAACTCATAATGAGGCTCCTTCCCTTGAACGTCTTTTGAGGCTCAAGTTCACACCAGACCTCAAATGGAAATCGTATATACGATCTCCCATGATTATCATGGGAAACCTGAACGCCAAAGTAGGAAGGGAGAGGACTGAGGAGATAGCTGGCAAATTCGGACTAGGAACCCGCAACGAAGTTGCAGAAAATGGGCCTAATGGTACACAGCCAATGACCAGGTAAGAGTCAACACCTGGTTCCAAGAACATCCGAGACGATTATTGAAATGGAAAGACCCGGGAGGGTCTGAAAACCAACTTGACTACATTATCAACAAAAGATTCAGGAATGCAATGGTCCACTGCAAAACCTACCCAAGTGCTGACTGCAGAAGCGACAATCGCCCTGTCATATGTAAACTAAGATTTAAACTAAGGAAACTGAAGAAGTCTAACGCAGTACCCAAATTGGAATACAACTAATTCCTGGGTGACCCGAACCTGAATGAAAAATATATGGAAAGTGTGAAGAGTTGGTGCGAGGGATAGAATGGAAATGGAAACACGAAATGGGAGACAGTAAGAGGAGCTTTAGTGACATCAGAAAACGTTATCACCCGAAAGGAGAATGGATGAAGAATAAAAAGCGAACGGATCACTGACGAGATTCTCGGCATGATGTAAAGGAGACAGAAAACTCTGTTAAGATACGGAACGGAATACATAAAAAAATCACAATGAAATCACAAAATGCAGGCAGGCTAAAGAAGATTAGCTAAAAAAATGTGCAGAAATAGAGAGAATGAGTAACGCAAACAAAGATGTGCACAAACAAATAAGAAAACTAACAGAACAAAAGACTTGCTCATTAACAGGATGCATAAAATTCAAGGATGGAATTCTCATATTAGAGAAGGAAAAAAATTTCAGGGCTGGAATGAATATATTGTAGAACTCTTTCACGACGAAACAGAACAAAAGACAATACACAGAATTGACGCCGGCTCTGAAAATTTTAAAAACAGAAATAGAAACGGCATTGACCAAACTGATCAGAAATAAGACGGCAGGGCCAGACGGAATAGTAACAGAGATGCTGATAGCTTTAGATGATTGTGACATAGACAAGAGTACGAAAATAATAAATGAAATCTACAAGAGTGGGGATATACCGGAAGATTTAAGCAGGTCTGTTTTCATGGCACCGCCTGCGAAACGAATGTGAACTCCACCGAACAATCAGTGTAATAAGCCACATAACTAAACTAATCGTCCGTATTCTGATGAATAAAGCGTTCAGTAGAATCAGGAGAAGAACGATCCGGGCTCGTTAAAGACACTGGAACAAGGAACGCGATATTCATGCTCAGAATGTTATCAGAAAGAGCAATACAAATGCAGAAGGACAACAGCTATGTTTTATAGACTGCACAAAAGGCGTTCGAAAAAGTACGCCACAAACATCTGTTGGAACTGCTTAGCAACCTTCAGGAAAGACTTTAGAATAATCAAAAAACACTACTGGCAACAAACCCCGCGCATAAAGATAAAAAAATGAGTTCCGCAGATATTTTAAAATAGGAAGGCAATGATGTCTTCCCACCGGATCTATTTAACCTATACAGTGAGGCAATTCTGAGAGAGCTGGAAATTGAACCAGGATTCATAATTGGCGACCACAATCTTAACATTGTTAATTGTTAATAATCTTAATTGGGCCCACATATATACCGATGGCTCCAAAGTCAAAAACAAAGTAGGATGTGCGGCTAGCTTTAAAGGCACTGTTCTACAGAAAAGATTACCTAACAACTCCTCAATTTTTAGTGCTGAAATTACAGCCATTGATTTAGCGCTAGACCTCATCACTAAACTTAACTCAAATAAATTCATTATTTCTGCAGACTCATTATCAGTACTCGAATATATAAAAAAAATGAATGAATTCTTTTGATCATCAAACTCCTACATAGAATACATGCGATCTCACAAAATAAAACCATCATTTTCTGTTGGATTCCCAGCCACTCTGGTTTTCATGGAAAGGAAAAAGCTGATGTGGCTGCAAAAAACTCTCTGAAACTTAACACAAGTAACATAAAAGTCCCATACACTTACTATAAACCCCTAATAAATGACTTTATTTTGAAGAAATGGCAAGACGCTTGGAACAGCTGTCAAAACAACAAATTATTTAAAATCAAACCCTCTCTAAAGAAACAACGAACTGAACACAGAAAATCACGGAAAGAAGAAGTGGTTTTATCCCGTATTTGCATAGGACACACGCATATAACTCACTCCTTCCTCCTAAAAGACGAAGATCCATGCATGCCAGAAGACTTATACGGTGAAGCACTTCCTGCTTGATTGCGGTGACATGGCACATATTCGAAAATTATTTTACAACGTGAACAACTTGAAAGAACTTTTCGAAAAATCAAACCCCAATATGATCTTGACCTTTCTTAGGAAAGTTGGATTATATAATAAAATATAATTCCAATTTGGTGTCTGATGATGAAAGGGAAAACTTTGATACTTGCCAGGTGAGAAATTTTCAAAGAACAACGCACCTCTGAAAACACTGAATTTTTAAAACAAAAAGCAAGACAACATCGAAAAAGAAGGAAAGGAAAGGGAAAGTCTTTTTGAAAGCATTTCAACCTTATTTAAAGAAAAAGAAAAAAACAACTGTTTGACCTTAAATGATCTCTTGCTGATCGATGGGTCGTTAAGTTTTAAACAAACAAAAACAATCTTAACAACATAAGATACACAGATGGCACTATAGACACGGAAAAGAAACTACAAAACCTCCTATACAATGTAGCGAAGGAGAGCGAGAAGGGATTAAGCATAAGCTATAAGAAGACAGAATACATGTTAATCAGCAAAGAGATGATCTCGAAATAGAATTTACATGTCAGGGACACTAAAATCAAGAGGGTGAGTAAATTTGAATATCTGTAAAGTGTTCTGACAGAGGACGGTAAGTGCGACTCTGAGATCCGAAGACGTATTGGAATGGCCAAAGACGCATTCCAAAAAGCTAGGCAGAGTATTACGAGACAGGAGAATTTTGTTGGTAACAAAGAAAAGAGTGCTGAACTGCTACGTAATATCTGTCCTTCTTTACGTCAGCGGACGGTCAGCTCAATGATGAAGAAGAAACTCGAAGCAGCAGAGGTGTAGTTCTACAGAAGGATGCTGAGGATACCAACGATGAGGTTTTTGGAGGGGATGCAAACAAAAAGAGACTTCATACTCAACACCAGGAAGAGGCAGCTGAAATTTTGGGGGTACGTAATGAGAAAGGAGGGCTTGGAAAATCTGATACTCACAAGACGGATGGAGAGCAAGACAGACCAGGGAAAGCAAAGCAGGATATACTTAACGGGCTTAAGCAAGTGGATGGTAGAACAGGATCTGGGAGAAATAAAAAGAAATGTCAACGCTTATCGAGAGCTACAAGGAACAGGAGGGAATGGAGAGCCATGATCGCCTACGTCCTGAAGGGATACGTAAAAAAGAAGATATACGGCCCATCTGTAAAAATAACTCGGGAAATAAATAAATCTATACGGCTCGAGAAAATTACCTATCATTTTCTGCCATGCTCCAAATTTACATGAGTCAGATCGGACAAACAATTAAGCATTTTTTTTTCATATCTGGCCTGTGGTTATACAATACTGATTTTACAACCTGGATAGAGTTCAAAATCTTTTGCACAGCTAATTTTTGATTCATTATTTTCCACCATACAACCTCTTTCCCACAAACAAAACGTCGCAAGGATTTCGCTATTTTATCGCTATGTCCATGACAAATGTTCAGACGAGAAACATTCTTTCTTTCCACCATTTGAGACTTTTACATCCAGGTGTATTTTTATGCACACATGGTCAAGTTCCGATTCCATACTCCAAGTCTGAGCTTGTCGATCCTCCTCTGGATGCTACTGGACATGAACTCCTCTCCCCTCATAAAGTAGGATTGATTTATATCTGATGTCTTAGGGCAAAAGAAATATGATTGTTGACACCGATACATATAGCTGATTGGCAACGGCCCTCTTTGATTTCTCGAACTCAGAACATACTGAACGAAATCGACATTGCTAACTATGACTCACCTGTCTATATTTCTGAGAAGAGGTATTATGTACACTCTTTACATTATTTCGACTATTGTTTTCAACTTTGTTGCCATTTTTAATCACAGCGTTTCGACCGATATACGCTCTGGCCTTCTTCAGGTGGTTGGAATGTCTGAACACTTTATTTCGCTCGCATGACTTTTAATCTGCTGATTTAGATACGAAAGAGCTTCCACTAAGACAAGATTCTTCGCGAGAACTGTTTTTATTTGGTTTCCAACTTTTATTTTATATTATTTTCGTATTCTTTTCTTTTTCTTTTTTTTTTTTTTCGTTTTATCCTGTTTTCTTTCTTTTTCTTTTTGCATCATTCATAGTCGTACTCTCTTTTTGTCTTCCTATTTTTTTTCGTCTTGTCTTATATTTCTTTCTTTTTCTTTTTTTATTTTCTTAACATCTATTATCGTTTTCTTTTTCGTTTTAAAGTTGGCTCTCTGTGCCTCGCCAGGAATTTTTTTCTCCCCCGGAATCGATATTTCAAATATACAAATCAACCATTCGCCCTTGCATGGAGTATTGCTGCCATATATTGTCTGGGGCACCTTCTGCTTACCTCGGAGTTCTTGACAAGATCCAGAGACGGATATGTAATATAATTGGCCCTGATCTGGCATCTCGTCTACAGTCACTCTCTCACAGACGCGCCGTCGCCTCTCTCTGTCTTTTCTACAAATACTTTCATGGTAATTGCTCCGATGAGCTGCTTTCAAAAGTTCTAGTTCCCAGACTCCATGAATTCACAGCGCCCTACGAGGTTGGCATCCTGCTCTCACCCTTACACTGTAGAAAGTTTTAAATTTAGCCGTCTCTTCTACTCCAATAGCTTCATACCTCGCACCTCACGACTGTGGAACACCCTTCCCAATTACTGTTTCCTTGAGAGCTATAATCTTCAACTATTCATATGTAATGTCAATCGACATATCCAGTTACCTTGATCTATCCACTATCCCTCTCCTCATCCTTTCTTTTATCACTCCTATCTGCTCTCGCTCCAAATCTTCTACAACCCCCTGCATCCTAGTGGCTTCACGCCTTGCTCTGGGCGTAATGCTTAAAAAAAATATCTCTCTCTCTCTCTCTCTCTCTCTCTCTCTCTCTCTCTCTGTTTTCTTTTTTTCTTTTCCCCGATAATTTTTTGTTTTTTGTCGTCTTGTCTTTTTAGTTTATCTTTATATATTTTCCTTCTTACACCATAGACTTTTCTTATCGTTTTCTAACTTCATTTCATTTTTGTTCTTTCCTATCTTTCTTTATTTTCATTGTTGATTTTTGGTCGTTTAAACTTTTAACTTGTTTTCTGTTATTTTCTTCTATGTTTTTGTTTCCATTTTTTTTTCTTCCTCTTTTTCGCTTTATCCTTATAACCGTCATTTTCTTTTACTTTTTTTCTTCAGCTCCATCTACCGCCATTTTCATTTTTCCTTCTTTCTAACGTGCTTCCTTTGATTTTTTTTTTTTCATTTATTTTCCCTTTTTGTTGTTTTTCCCAACTTTTTATATAGAAATCTTTTTTTTCATTTATCTTATTTTCTACCTTCAATCGCTCCTACTTTCTCCTTCAACCTTTTCATTCCCAACAAATTTTTCACTCCCTCAATTCTACTTTCCCCACCACATCTGATTACATCTACTTCCTCTCGATTTCTCCTTTTTTTATTTCCTCTTTTCGACTTCCTTTAACTTCCTTGTCTCTCAAAGAACTACAACCAAAACAAACAAGTACTTCACATGCCCGACGTCTGCATCTTTTGGCTGATAACCGTTTCCTTCTTGATTTCTGTGACCATTTTTATATTCGGCATCAAAATATCTCGTCCACACGTATTGACCAAGTATTCTTCTTTTTCAATGCCAAAAAAAATTTAATACGCGAACAAACACTACTTAATAGTCTCTGCTTACTTTCTTCCTACATTACAAACATTACAAACTCAAATTCTCTTTGCTTGCTACTCCAGAATATGATTATATATATATATATATATATATATATATATATATATATATATATATATATATAAAACCAAGTTTCGTTGCAAATGACTGACAAGATACTGTAGTTTTTTTTTTTCAAGAGATGAATTACATCAAAATTGTACAAATATATTATATATCCAAGCACTTTCGGCCATACGTCTGGCTATTATCAAGGATGAATTTTATTTTACTTTTAACTGAATATTTAGATTGTTTTATGTATGTATCTAGAGTTTTAAGAATTATTTATTTTCTAAACATGGTCATCACATTGTTAAACATTCCTATAACACTATATACATATATAAAACAATCCATATATTCAGTTAAATGTTAGATAAAGTCCATCTTTGATAATGGCTGAAGTATAGCCAAAAGCGATTGAATATATAACACATTTATACAATTTTTATATAATTTATGACCTGAAAAGAAAAAGAAAACTGATAAGAACACATTGCTACCCAAATACACAATTATATATATATATATATATATATATATATATATATGTGTGTGTGTGTGTGTGTGTGTGTGTGTGTGTGTGTGTGTGTGTAAGCAAATATATGGATATAGATCCGACAGTATGAAGAAAAATATACGGAAAAAACAAACAAAAATCCTAATATGCAATTATGCTGTTTTAATGTTAATATAATGTCAACGTCGGACGTTTCGGCCTAGTAGACCATCTTCAGGACATATTCATAAAACATAATTAACATTAGACTATATTTAATTCAACATGAAATACGATGGACATAAGAGTAAGACTAATCAAAACAGACAACTGAAATTTTTCAAGATCAGCGTTCCGTTTCAGTATGATCACGTCGGCGTCACGTGGGCGATGTTGTGAAAACGTATTCCTAAAATAGAGTATTTTGAATGAAAAATGAAAAGTATTTTATTTTAATCTAAATTTTATATGTACGTTTGTCGAGCATTAACCTTGCTAGAAAAGGGGAAATATTAAACATGCCGGGTCGAGTATTCACCGTGCGTCAGATAGATATTATGCCTGCCTCATAAATCCGTCTAAGATTTTTATTATGAATATATTTTAAAATCTTCACAGAATCAAAATCGAAATTATGATCAGATTTAATCCTGAAGATGGTCTACTAGACCGAAACGTCCGACGTTGACATTATATTAAAATTAAAAAAGCATAATTGCATATTAGGATTTTGTTTTTTTTCCGTATATTTTTTTTTCATATATATATATATATATATATATATATATATATATATATATATATATATATATATATGTGTGTGTGTGTGTGTCATTAAAGACGTCTGGTAAGGTACTGCGATTAAACGTTTTATTCAGTTATATTCTGTTCGTATAAGTGTTTTCATTTCTGGACATAAAACTGTCCAAATGTTCTATATTTCCGAGCTCTTTTATCTATTATTAATGATGTTTTTAATTGAATATATATATATATATATATATATATATATATATATATATATATATATATATATATATATATATACCAATGAAAATCTTTTTTTTTCCAAAACGGTCAGTACTTTGTGGCCGTGTGCATAATTGATATTATTATGTATTGTTTTTTTTTTCTTTTTATTATTAATTTATGAAATAAACTCTGAAGCGCGAGGAGGCCAAATGTTAGGGGTAACATTGTCGTAAAAATGGTTTGTGAGCTATTTCTGGTTATGTAATAAGAGGCAGAATATTGCGCTTACAGTTACGGCATTTCCTTTGATCTAAATCCTTGATTCAGTGTTCAGTGTTTCGATATAAGCGGTAGCACTGACGATAGGAACTTCTGGGGAAAAAAAAGCGGGTAAGCATGTCGTCATTATTCTTGATCTGCAAGAACATCACGGATGACGTGAATTTGATTTGCATAACAAGGGTGGGTATTCAATTTGGCTAGGATAGTCCTTCTCTCCACTTTTTGATCTCTGACAAATTCTTCTCATTTGACTAAAAGCTAGAGCTTGTCGATTCTCCTATGGATGCTACTGGACATGAACTCCTCTCCCCTCATAAAGTAGGATTGATTTATATCTGATGTCTTAGGGCAAAAGAAATATGATTGTTGACACCGATACATATAGCTGATTGGCAACGGCCCTCTTTGATTTCTCGAACTCAGAACTTACTGAATGAAATCGACATTGCTAACTATGACTCACCTGTCTATATTTCTGAGAAGAGGTATTATGTACGCTTTTTATATTATTTCGACTATTGTTTTCATCTTTGTTGCCATTTTTAATCACAGCGTTTCGACCGATATACGCTCTGGCCTTCTTCAGGTGGTTGGAATGTCTGAACACTTTATTTCGCTCGCATGACTTTTAATCTGCTGATTTAGATACGAAAATTACATGACGGGGGCTAAACAAAAAAAGGGATGATTTCGGGCTAAAGGTGGTCACTTACGGCTTTCTAAATATGTGTTCTCAAATACCTGACGCAGACACTATTTAGTGAATAAATGTGTTTGAGCAGGCATCTTTTATGCTTTGTTTTGTTGTTTTGTAGACAGTTTAAATTTACGACTATAGTCCCGTGCTTTCCAGAACGTTATTAAAGAAAATCGGCAGGGTTTATTACAACTTGTGCCCTCTTCTCGTTGAAAAATAGGATTGTCAGGCCCGATATAATTTAAGACCGTTCAACGTCGGAAAACATTCATATCAAAACAAAGCAAAAATTACTCAATATTAGAAATGCACAGCTCGTTGTGACCTTTCCAGGTTCATATCTGATAGATTTTCGTATTCAAACCGTGAACAAATTAATTTCTATAGAATCCATGGATGTTTTAAAATCTTTTTTTTTTCTATTTGCCGTATATACTCGTGTAACGTGCGATCTCGCGTATCGTGCGACTCCAAATTGTTCAGTTATAAAAAATGATTTTATCATGTACCTCGTGTATCATTCGAGTTCATTTTTTGAGAGACCAAATTACAATAGACTAAACTCTTTTCCTCTATCTCTGTATCACACCTTCTAGCTAAATAAGTTGAAAAAGTAAAAAAAGAATGATAAAATTAACGTTAGTAACGCTATACTCATTGCGTAAACGCGTACAACCATTAACAACTGAATATCTTTTAAACGTAAACAATAGAAATGATGCATGTTTCGGTATGTTTGTATTGTATAATACTATACTAATATGTGAATATTAAATACATTATTATTGGAAACAGTTAAGTAAAACGTCGATTTTATCAAAATCATGTTTATTTTAAATACAGCTGTACCTTTTGACTACAGTAAATGGATATATCCTTTGGTTAACGGTGGAGCCAGAGCCAACAGTATTGAGCTAATTTTATATCACATGTATGATGCGACCCTCTTAAAATTAGCTTCAAAATTAGGTCTTCAGAAGTTGTATGATACGCGAGCATATACGGTATTTATTTTCTTCATTTTTTTTGTTCATTTTCTTGTTCATCTTTCATGGTAGTTTTATTTTTCTTCTTTGCTTTTTCTTTTTATCAACATTTTTTGGGTTTTTTTTTTCTTTTTTTTTCACTTTTTATTATCGATATTAGATTTTTCTCGTTAATTTTAACCGACTTTATTTGCTTAAGTTTGAAGCAGCCATTCTTTACATAACTTTCAACTGAGGTAAAATTGGGTTCGCTTCGCTGATAGTCGAAGGGTTGCCACACCGAAAACGACCTCAGTACGTCAAATTGATTTTTATTCAGAGTTTTCCTTATTAGTCTCGCTGCCAGACAAGTCAATAAAGCCAACTCTACCTCGTTATTCAACATGTAATCTGAGGTAAGAGAGTGGAAGTGGTGGATTCATACCTTTCTTAAGTTTGAAACTGCTTAAGTCATTGATATCAGCGTAGGTCTAATATTGTCAAGCTGTGTCCTATATCCCTAATTTCATAAGTTTAAAAGATTTCTTTTTCACCCCAAGCAAGGCAGGAATGCCATTAGAGGGCAAGGGGTTACAGAGAATGGGACCATGACTAAAGAGGTGTGAAAGAGGAATGGATGAAGAGAAAGACAGGGAATTAGATCAAGGCATCTGAAGATGTCGATTGACATTGCATTTGAATAATTGAAGATTGCAGCTATCAGGGAAGTAAGCAAGAGGAAGGAAGTTCCACAGACGAGAAGGGCGAGACATGAAGCTATTGTAATAGAAGAGACAGCTACATTTAACTATTTCGAAGATGAAAGGGTGGGACTGAGATTCCAACCTAGTAGCACGTTTAAATTCATTAAATTTGGGAACCAGAGAAAATAGCTCGTCGAAACAGTTACCGTGAAAGTATCTGTAGAAAAGACAGAGGGAAGTGACGGTATGTCTGTGAGAAAGTGACTGTAGACGATATGCCAGATCAGGGCCAATCAAATTGCATATCCGTCTCCGGATTGTGTCGAGGATCTTAAGACGAACAGCAGGGGCTCCAGACCATATATAGAATCAGTATTCCATGCAAGAGCGATGCTGGATTTATAGATCTGAAGGATGGACTCGGGCGAGAAAAACGTTTTGGCGCGACACAGAGAACTAACTTTCCTTACGGTAGATGAAGCTATTGATTCAATATATTTATTCTATCTCACGTCAGTGGACAGTGTGAGAACAAGCAGTCGCAGAGAGATGCTCTCGTGGAGTTGAGTATCGGACATTCTAATGAGAGGCAGGGAGGGTTCTCTGTGATGGTTTAGTGACCAAGTTTGGGTTGTCAATATATTCATAAGAAATTATGAGATAACGATATATAAATGTTTTATATATCAAGGACAATTTGAGGAGAAAGAAGTGCAAAAATGTTTTTGTGATGTCACCGGACATTCGTCGCCACTTTTGTAATGCCAACGAATACTCGTTGTCACATTTGTAATTCTCGTTGTAGTAGAGACTTTGTAATCGGAGATTGTCATGCGTCCTTACCTATAACTACAGAATGAACTCTTCCTAACACTATATATACTACACCTCTCAAGAGAGAGGGTCGAATCGAGTCGAGCCGATAGTAGTTCACTCCAAACCAGACTGACAGTCATACTAACACCTTCCACATCTTGTATTATTATTTCGTGTAACATACCTTCGTTATTTCTACTCTTGTCTTCGTGTTGTTCTTCCTTGGTCGTAACCTGGACACAGATACAACTATAGTACGCCGTTGAACAATACTAGTGTCAGCCGCCTTCGAATAATCTCGCACTAATAGTACTTGCTCGGTAACACTCGCTCGAATAGTAATCCATATAGTCATCCAAATAGAGAAATAGTATAGGGAATAGAGAATAGCAGTCCGTATAATAATAGAGGATAGAGTAGAAATAACGATCCGAATATTAGCAGAGGATAGAATAGAAATGCGATCAATTAGACGTCATGTGACTTCCTACATATTCTTTCCCTCTATGGTCATGTGATCTACTTAATTCAATAATGGGATCGCCTGTGTTTGCTTACTAGCGATCTATGTTAAAGCTCAAATGTTTGCAGCAACACTTTATTCCTATGTAACTAAAGTGAAAAAAAGTTTTCGCGTGACGTGTTTCCTCCTTTATTAATTCAATGGACTAAGTTTACGTCTATGTAGATGCGACTACACATGTGTACGAAAGAAAGAGAGAGAGAGAGAGAGACGCTGAGAATTTAAAAATATATATTTTTAACATCTGTTTTAGGTATATATATATATATATATATATATATTTTTAATTAGTATCGCTCCAAGCAAGACTGTACTGAAACTAACACACAAGGGGTTACAGGGTGTGGGGATATAAGGAACAGAAACATTAGTAATGGGGAGAAATAGAAAAGAGAAATCAAGAGGACAGTAGATAGCGATTGACATTGCATTTAAATTTTTGCAGATTATAGTTGCCTGGAAAAACTGGACCCGAAAAGGAGTTCGACAAGCGAGAAGTGCGAGAAAATAAATTGTTAGCATAGAAGTTACGGCTACATCCAGCTGACTCAACTCGAAGCTGATGAGTTCTCGTTGATAGTCTAGTATTGCATTTAAATTAATACAGTCTAGGTAGCATAGCAAAACACTCACCCGTACAATTACCATGAAGGTATTTAAAAAAAACCTATGTGCAACCTTAAGTCGGTGAGCATTTAACTGAAGCCGAGCCGCCAGATCAGGACCAATAATTTGGCTGATACTTCTTTGGGTCTTATCAAGGAGCTCAAAATACATAGCATTGGCACCAGACTATATATGGCGGCAATATTCTAAGCGTGGACGAATGGTAGTAATATAGATACGCAAGATAGATTCCGGAGAGAATAACTGCCTCGCCCGACACAGTTAACTGACTTTCTTTGCAGCTGACCTAGCAATGGATTCGATATAGTCATTCCATTTCATGTCAGATGAGAACGTTAGCTCTAGAAGAGGCAATGAGTCACTTGCCTGGAGGATAGCATCAGTCATGCTGTTGGATGGCAGCAAGGAATCTCTAAGATTATTAATGAAGAGAAGTTTAGTTTTGGCTAGCCAATTCCATTTAGATTCTTTTTGCTGATGTTTCCATCACTATTATTATTAAATACCCTACATTGCGATAATAGATAATCTGCCAAGAATAGTGAAACCTTGTAAGAATCTAGGCGTAAATATGATCTCTCGATTAAAGAATTTTTCTGGTATATAGGAATAAAGTGTCGCTGCCGGCACTTGAGTTTGAACATAGATCGCCAGTGAACAAACACAGGTGATCCCGTTATTGAATTAAGTAGACCAGGAGACCATAGAGGAAACGCATATATGTAGGAAGCAACTGACGACTAACAATAGTTATTTCTATGATATCATCTATTACTCTACTGACCGCTATTCTCTACTCTGTTCCCTATATTATATCTCTATTCGGATCACTATACGGATTACCGTCCTGGGTAAAACTTTAAACTACATCCGCGTCCTGGGTAAGACGATAAACTATGTCCAGCAGCATGGCCTCGGATCAGGTTTTGAGAAGCGTGGAACCACCTCTTAATTGCTGGTGTTCCCAGGCCCACCCTGATCAGTGTGATAGCACCTGTTAGGGTCCCTGCCATGGGCAAATAGTTAACTATTACCAGCAATACTTTTTTTGAAAAAAAATTATTACCAGCAATACAATTTTGAAGGAAAAATATTACCAGAAACAGATTTTTGACAAAATGTTGTCGGCATTACATAACCCAATGAGGTTGATATGCCATAAAACAAAATAAACCAAACCAACCTAAACCAAAGAATACATATTCTATTCATACGAATCTAACCTAAAAATGTTGTCGGCATTAAATAACCCACTGAGGTTGATATGCCGTAAAACAAAATAAGCCAAACCAAACTAAACTATACGGATTACTATTCGAGCGAGTATTATCAAGCAAGTACTATTAATGCGACTGTTATTCGAAGGCGTCTGATACCAGTATTGTTCAAAGGCGTTACTATAGTTGTATTTGCGATTGCAAAGTCTCTACTACAACGAGAATTACGAAAATGACAACGAGTATTCGTTGACATTACAAAACTTTCTATATTTCAAATTTTCAACGTCTTCAGTTTGTGCAGATCTGTTGTCGCTTCAGTGTAAACATCAGTTTCGTCCGATGAAGTCCCGAAGGACGAAACGCATCACATGAATACATTTCCCACTTTGTCATACTTCTTTCCCTAAAATAAGAAATTATGTATGTATATATATTTTTAATTAAAATAAATATATTTAATAATATTAAAATTAAACTGTTTCGCTAAACAGACGATTACTTGTTTTCTGTGACCCCACCTGCGTCGTAGTGGCATTCGAAACTCGCAAAATGATTAAAAATAATTATTTTTTCCTGTTGACCATGTTCACCATAGTCTATGAATATAGAATACAGCGCAGTACGCAATCTGTTCAATGAAACAACGTTAAAGATTAACAGTCACGATTCGGGAAAAACATGACCGCCTTTACACACGTCGCATTGAATATTTTGAGCCTTCTGATTGGTTAACGCTTCTATTGGTGAACTATAAAATGAGTCAGCTCATTTTGGCTGGCTCACTAGTACTGCCAGCCTTTGAACACGGACGAGGCTCCGCCGAAGGGCAGAATCTCGTTCGGGGAGTTAGACTGCCTCTGAACATGTTTATACGGGTTCAAAAGGGAATATTTTTAGCCGAGCCCACGGGCTCGGAGATCCCAGCTCAATCCCGGCCTTGTGCGACATGTAACCCTCGTGGGGGTGTGGCTAAATATTACTAGTAGACCAGGATACACAAAAATTCCAACATTTTCTGCACTCCATGAATATGGGTCTCTTTCTTTGTGTTTCCTCTTCTTTTTTCTTTCGCTTTTATTTCCGCTACACTTTTAACCTATCCTCTTTCTCTCTTTCTGTTTACACCCGCTATCACTACCGATATCTGTTTTCTACCTGTTTTTCTCACATTAACTCCCTTTCTTATATTCCTTTATTTTTTTTTTTTTTAGTTTTATTTTATTTTCGTTTTTATAGCTCTTCCATTTCTTCTTCTGTTGCTTTCTTTCTGTAGTTTAAACAAAGTAATAGATCTTTCATTTTTTTTTGTCTCCGATTGTTTTGATATTCACGTCTATTCTTTCCTCCTCTTCCCGCTTAAATTTCTCAGGATTTGACAAACTGGCAAAAATCCTAAATCAGATTAAAGCAGAGTGGCAAAAGTTCTTCAGGCAAAAAAAAAATCACTGACGACAGCTTTGGCCTTGGTTCTCATTTATTCCAGTCAACAGGTGTGACATCTTTCTTAACCGCTAATGCCTCTAGTTGTTGATTGAAGTGTTGAGCTAAATCCCTGCCCAGTACATTTTGTATTTAGCGTAAGTCCCCATGTATAATACGTTTTCAACCATAATACGCAAAACTAAAATTGTGCTGAAAGTGTAGGAAAATGCTTCTACTCATGCATAATACACACCCCTTGGAAATCAAACCCTATAAATTGTACCTATCCAATTTCACTACGGTGAGCGTTTCCTACGCTTATTTAAAAATGGTTTTAAACATAGAATAATATTATTCTAATTTAGTTTTATGATAATTCCTATATTATTTTACGGCAATTTTTTAATGGTATTTTGTAGCTGTGCATAATACGCACCCCTGATTGCTCTTATTATTTTTTAGAAAAATGCGTATTACACATGGGGAATTGCGGTATATTTTCTCTTCAGTCACACTTCTTTATTTATTTATTTATTTTTTTTTTGCTCTCTTTTTCTGTGTATTTCTCTTTTCGTTGATTTCTTGCATAGAAATAGTCACCCGGCATGGAAAATTTGTCAGTCTGAGAGAAAAGCAGCTTACAGTGAGTTTTAATTTTAAGGGCACACCAAATACACCACTAGGTTTACGAACCAAAGGTTTAATCCAATGGTTTATTGTCCCGAAGCGTTATTCCGCGAATATGGTGACGTTAATTGTGAAATGAAACCCTGGGCCTGTAATTGCGTATAGACGAACAGTAGCACACGGTATTCCTGTTATGGGTCAGCGTCGATTAAATAAATGTCTCTGTTCGACATTCCATAAGGGATCAACAAGCATCTGATGAAGGTCAGCGGGCACAAGAGTCGAAACATTATGATAGCAACAACAAAATTGGAGACAATAGTCCGCATTTAAATAAAACCAAGATGTGTCATCTTCAGTCTGACAGCATCATCGAACATCGATTGGTTACTTAAAGAAGAGACAACAATGAGGATATCATTTGCGAATAGGACAACATCTTTGAAACAGCACAGACATGCTTACAATTGATGCTGTCGTGTATACATTCGTTTTTTTTTTTTTTTTTTTTTTTAGCCTGGGCCAAATATGGACGTGTTTAACTTCTACGCTATTTGTGGCTTGTTTTCTCCGGATAAATATTTTTTCATCACCATCTTTTTCCAGAGAACGAACAAAAGTTCTTGTTTGTTACCGTCTTCCAGTGGCTTTTCTTTACGATCTATATTTATCGTTTTTGGCTTGAATACTGCAAATTTACGTAAGTATAAACTACCAATCCTTTCAAATATTAAGCGTTACACACGCACACATACACACACTCATTTCTTTCGATAAATATAAGTATATTCATCGAAATAAATTTATTACTGACTATGCATATTTAATTTTTTTTTTCCAAATTATGCTTTTAATTTTAATTTCCCCAATTATGAAAGTAACTAATATTTGATACATAAGTTGTCTAGGGAAATTAAAACCCAACCACCCCTTATCAGAATGATGGAATTTTCCATAACCTTACAAATTTAAAATATTAAGATTGTGCTTATAAATGAGGTAAATTTATTAATAGGTTACCTCCAAAAAATCGCTTGAGAATGGAACAGAGCTATGGATCTTAAATTTAATTTTATAATTAAATTTGGAATTTTACTTTCTATTTTGAAACATGGTAATTCCTGTGTAGCAATGGAACCACGTTTTTAAAAGAGAAAATAATTATAAATTGATGTTCTACTGTTTTATATAGAGCGTTGATTTTCAAAAATAAAAATAATTACTAAGAACACCGGATTGTAAATCTTACCGTTCTTTATTATATATATATATATATATATATATATATATATATATATATAGAGAGAGAGAGAGAGAGAGAGAGAGAGAGAGGTGCTAACCAACTCATTTCTTATGTTTAAGAGGTAAGGATATTTATATTTTTCAGGATTATTAATTTTTCATAGAGACATAAATTACCTCCTGAAAATGGAAAAATAAAAAAAAAAATAATAATTTAGTTATCCTGAAAAATATAAAAAAAAAACTCCTGAAAATGATAAAATTAAAAATAAATAATAAGTTAATAATCCTGAAAAATATTTTTAAAAAATCTTAACCGCTTAAACAAAAGAAGTGAGTTGATTAGCACTTGCCTACCTAGATCCAAATTCCTGCTCAAACCCGTTGACCCAGGTTAATACAGTCTAATCTGAAAGGCACATACATGTACTAGTATGGATACTAATATTTTTAAATTTTTAAAAAATATTTTTTTACTTTTTTTCTGACTACCTTTATTGTACAATTATTGTCAATTTTAGATGATAACGCATTTAGCATTTTTGTCATTCCATTTTTTCCATTATCATATCATTACCATTTTCAGTATATAATTACTATTTTTATTTTTTGCTTTGTTTGTTGTCTCTTTCTTCCACTTTTAGTTTTCCTATGAGAAACGTGTTTATTTAATCAATTTGCATTCATTATTTTACTGAATTATTCGTTTATTTGACTTATTTATTCAAATACTTATCGGCATATTTACAAGTTCCTATAAATATGGCTTTCATTTCATTTTATTTTAGCCTATGTTATCGTACTTTATCACGGAATATTTTATCATTACTTATATCAATAGTTTATTTTTTAGAAATATTTATATTAATATTATTATTGCTATATTGATTCACGTAAAAATAGTAATCCCCCAACTTGATTTTATAACACCACTTAAACCAGCGTCTCTCTAAATTAGTATTTATATTTCAAATTTCCAACATTATTTCAATCTTAAATGTTGATGTGGACCGAAATTCAAATTCAAAACCAATTACAATTCATTTAAACATTTTATCGTGTTTATTTACATATTTATATGTTCCTATATATTTATATGTTCCTATATATTTATATGTTCCTATATTTTAAATGTTCCTATATTTTATATGTTCCTATATATTTATATGTTCCTATATTTTATATGTTCCTATATTTTCTGCCATCGATATGTATTATTGTGATTATTATTAGTAGTAATAGTAATAATTTATTTTATTTTGTTTCAATTTATTTTAGATTATTTTGTTTTATCATGTCATACTTTCTTCTTAATATTGTTAGTTTTAGTTTAGTAATATTATTATCAATTCCAATCTGGATTTTTAAAATAAATTAGAGTTGCCACCGTTGATTTCCCAACGCCCCTTTTTTTGTTTACTTACGTTTTAAAAACCAGCGTCTCTCTTAGAATTTATATTTCTTAATTCGAACCTTATTTTCAATCTTAAATAATAATATGCACTTAAATTCAAATTTAGAATAAAACAGCAATTCATTTAAATATTTCAACTCCTTTAATATTCCACACCAACAATGATACATCTGGCGTGAAGCAGAATTTTTTTTAAAGAACTGCGTCAACCCAAAATATAAATAAAAATAAAAATAATAATTCCTACACTTCGGCTTAAAACTCGGAGTTTTGAAATTAATGTAACACACACACACGCACGCACACACACACACACACACACACACACACACATATATATATATATATATATATATATTAAAGGATGCTTCATTAAATAATATAGACAAGTTTCGTCTATTTTAAGTAAGTACCTTTCATATTGTATATATATATATATATATATATATATATATATATATATATATATATATATATATATATATTGAAATAGCATTATATATATATATATATATATATATATATAAAAATGTCTGATAGTCAACTTCCTGAGAGCAACTTCCTGCGTCTGCTCGGTCTCACGTTGACTGCTGACCTGAGATGGAACAAATACATTGAGTCAATTGCTTCGTCCACCGCGAGGAAAGTTGGCTCTCCCCTGAATCGATACTTCAAATATACAAAACAACCATTCACCCTTGCATGGAGTATTGCTGACATATATGGTCTGGAGCACTTTCTGCTTAGCGAGGAGTTCTTGACAAGATCCAGAGACGGATATGTAATATAATTGGCTCTGATCTGGCATCTCGTCTACAGTCACTCTTTCACAGACGCGCCGTCGCCTCTCTCTGTCTTTTCTATAAATACTTTCATGGTAAATGCGCCGATGAGCTGCTTTCACTGGTTCCCAGACTCTATGAATTCAAGCGCCCTACGAGGCTGGCATCCCGCTCCCACCCTTACACTGTAGAGAGTTTTAAATTTAGCCGTCTCTTCTACTACAATAGCTTCATACCTCGCACCTCTCGCCTGTGGAACTCCCTTCCCAATTACTGTTTCCCTGAAAGCTATAATCTCCAACTATTCAAATGTAATGTCAATCGACACATCCAGTTACCTTAATCTACCCACTATCCTTCTCCTCATCCTTTCTTCTATCACTCCTATCTGCTCTCGCTCCAAATCTTCTGTAACCCTCTGCATCCTAGTGGTTTCACGCCTTGCTCGGGGCGTCATGCTTAAAATAAAATAAAATAAAAATATATAAAATAAATTGCCGAAACTGTTCCTCACAATACATTGGGGAAACATGCAGATATTTAAAAAAATAATATCTATGAATATAAAGGGGACATTATACAAAACAATTTATGAAATGCCATAGTCATACGCGGAAATAATTTCTACCAAAATGTTGGTCTAAAAAATGCCGCATTATTAAAAGAGAAATTAATTTACTCAGAAAGAAAATTCTCGAGAATGTCGCTATCGAATTTTCTTTCCAGTCTCACATTTCTTAAAAGAATTACTTTTTCCAAGACAAAATAGACACCCACAAAAATGAAAAAAAAATCAAAAGAAAAAAGTTAAATCCATCCTCTCATGTTTTTGAAGATGTACAGTACATACGTCCATCCATAACTTCAACAATTTGATCACAATTTAAACAATATTCATTTATTAAAAATATTTCTTGAATATTACTCGCTCACTTTTGTTTTACCAGCGCTTGAATTCTTGCGTCTTCCGCATGTCTTGACTGACCTATATATATATATATATTAAGAAATATACATAAGATCTTACATTAATTTCACAACACCAAGTTTCATGCCGAAGTGTTGTAAATATTATTTTTATTTTTGAAAATCGGAGTTGTGCAATTAATGTAAGATATTATGTATAAATTCTTATATATATATATATATATATATATATATATATATATATATATATATATATTAAGAATTGTGTATATTTAGGCAGCAATTTTTTATTCATGCATGTTTCATTAAATAATATAGACAAGTTTTGTCTATTTATTTCAAGTAAGTTCCTTTCATAATATCTGATAAGCTTAAACACATTATCATTGAAAGACGAAATCAAAACGCCATATTGATACATGTTTAAATCCAATCTAAGCTTTCGGCTTACATAAGCCATTATCAAAGATAACAATTTCAATATATCAAACAGCACACAGACGAAACAACAATAATAGTCTGCCCTTGCTGCATGAAAAATTTCAAAGCAACGGTAAACTCGTATATACGAGACGCGTTTTTTAAGCTATATACATAAAACACCTGAATAAAATAAACTATGAAATCCCCCACAAATATTCTTAGATGCCTATAATTTATAACAGAAGCCATTGATTTATACCAACGGCTTCCAATACTTAATACTTCTCGTTTTTCACTCTCGTGTGGTCATGTGTAACGTCACGAGCTGCGACGCGATTTTCGATCCGCTTCCTGTATACACTAGTTAGTCGTTGCTTTGAAATTTTTCATGCAACAAAAACAGACTCTCATTATTGCTCCGTGTATTGGTTGATATATTGAAAAGTAATAGTCATCTTTGATAACGGCTTGCGTAAGCGAAAGCGTAGATTGGATTTAAACATATATCAATATAGTATTTTCCTTTCGTCTTACAACGATAAGGTGATTAAGCTTCTCAGACAATATGAAAGGAACTTACTTAAAATAAATAGACAAAACTTGTCTATATCATTTAATGAAACATGCATTAATATATTCAGAAGTATACATAATATCTTACATCAATCGCACAACTACGAGTTTCATGCCGAAATGTTGTATTAAAGGAAAAAAATCTGTTGGCATAAAATCCAAATGGATCCTAGTAATATATATATATATATATATATATATATATATATATATATATATATATATATATATATATATATTTCGATTGTAGCTAGAGGCAACCGGATGAAATACATACACACACACACACACACACACACATATATATATATATATATATATATATATATATGTACTGAATTAAAAAGAATTGAACTATGAATTGATTTCCAATTTTATAACCAACTTAATCAAACGTTGTAAATCTTTAAAATATTGTTCGAAAACGATGTTTAAAAAGAATTCTTACTGCATAAATACACTTTATATATATAATTGCGTTTAAGCATGAAACAGCCTGGGTGTTGATTGAATGTCCACTTTAATATTTACGTCCGCTCTACCCATGATGTCGAGCACTTTTACTCATAAATGTAGCGTACTTTAAAATTATATTTTCATAATATATATATATATATATATATATATATATATATATATATATATATATAGAAAGAGAGAGAGAGAGAGTTATGTGTATTAAAATGCGCATATATACGAGAGTTGCTGAAACTTTATGGAGAATGCGATGGGTAAATTGTTGCAAACAATCTTCAGACGATGATAATCTCACGCATGCGCTTTGTTTGTTTTTGATTTTATCGACTGCACTGTATACTAGGGTCAGTTGGGCACCGTCTGTGAAAAAAAGATCATCAAAACCCAATTTATTCATACGTTTGGAAATGGTATTCTAATATGCTTGGAATTCGCGCCGGAATACGGACATTTCAGAGTGTTTGGTTGTCAATCTGGAGACAATAAAGAAGATTCAGAAAGTGTTGGATTAGATATATACATCATGTTGTTTGGAGTGATCTCTAGTGCTGGCGACGTTATGCCTCCATTCATCTTCGCACAGGGACTCAACACAGAGGCCTACATCAAGTGCCCTGTGAAGGTAGTACTGCCCTGGATCAAGAGTTTGGCTGCTCGAAGAAAATACGTTTGAAAACAGGACTCTGCATCATACCGCACAAGCCGAAGAACCCAGTCATGGATTTCAGACTATTCCTGCGACCACATCACCCCCTTTACATCTGGCCACCTAGCACTCCTGACTTGTATTCTTCTTGATTATTATGTGGGGGCACAGTTGAGCGAGAGACCAACTAAACTTCTTGCAACACCAAAAATGAATTGAAAGCAAGGATTATGGCAACATTCACCAACTTAAACAAAGAGACCGTCCAAGAGAGATACAGGAAATTCCGTCTGGAGGCCATGGAGGATGAAGTCAATGGCAATTTTATTGAATTAATTTTCTCTTTAGTATATCAAGATATTTTTGTGTAATTTTTAAAACGAGATGTCAGCGTTATTTTCATTCGCACCCTGTATACGTCTTTGTGTGTATGCGTGCGTGTTTGTTTGTATAAGCGTGTATGTGTGTGAGGGTGTGTATGCGTGTGTAAGTCCGTGTGTGAGTATAACGACATCCTTTATTCTGTGTGTGTGTATAACGACGTCCTTTATTCCGATCTACAAAATTTATTCTGGGTTTCACGCCAAACGACCTTCAGACCTTTATGATCTAAGCCGGAATATAGAATCAGTCAGTTATGTGTCATGCGTGATACACGCTTAGGCGATCACGTATCTTTCGATACATGACTGACGAGGCATATTTTTTCTCACAGTAGGGTGCCATTTATTTCTGCGGTAGACCAGCTCCTATCCAAGGCTATAGAACCCGGTCTGTCCCGTTATTTACCCATAGCTGTGGGGAGAAGAGGAGCCATACATTTCCCAAGTGTATTAGCATGTAAGTGAATTTAATGGATTCGAGTGGAATTCGAACTCGGCTCTCCGGTTCCTCAATCCGTACCTCCTAGAATATAGAATAGCTAACTTAAATAACCACATCCGGGTTACTCTGTTCTAACAGGTCATATTCTTGGTTGTTTTAATTGCTACAGCTCTGACTTGATTTAGTTTCTCATTTCAGGTTTATTTATTCTAAAGAACCTGTTTCTTTTGTTTCCTAGGCTTTCTAGTGGTAGATTATTTTAAGTACTTTTCCTTAACCTCTTATTTCATTCTGTTCATTCTTTATATATATTATTTACATTAGAGTCTGTCTATATTTCTGAGATGAGGTACTATTGTCATCATCTTTGTCGCCATATTTATGACAACGTTTCGGCCGATGTACTTCTTCAGGTGGTTGGAATTTCGAACTTTGTTTCGGTGTAGACTGCTCTAGTTCCACGTGCCATGTTTAATGGATGTCAGTTATCAGTTATCTCCTGTTAATTTCCCTCTGAAAGTTCTCCACTGCCTTAACCGGGTATTGAACTCTTTGGGTTCCGTCAATGGATCTAACCAACGCCTTTATCCACTGTGCCATGTGACCATATATATACGAAATGGACAAAGTCCGACAATTATTTTAAGACATTTTTATGTTTAACATTCTTTTTATACATACAAATATTTAAGTAAATACTCTGTTTATAATAAACAGTATTAAACAATATTTACCGGCCTGATTGTCCGAGAAATTTTCACAGAAAATCCTGTCATATCCTGTCATTATATTCTGTCGGAGGACGAATGTTTTCTGTGAAAATTTCTCGGGCATTCAGGCCGGTAATTGTTGTTTAATACTGTTTATTATAAACAGAGCATTTACTTAAATATTTGTATCTATAAAATAATTGTTAAACATAAAATGTCTTAATATATATATATATATATATATATATATATATATATATATATATATACAAACAGATTTTGTTAATTCAGCCAACATGATCTGTTTCTTTAATTTATGATCTGTTTCTTTTGATTTATGATCCGTCTAAAGATTTTTTTCTGATTTTTTGAAGTATTTTCGACTATCTCAGTCATTATTAAGAACTGTGTGTTGTCAGTATGTTAAACAATTTCTGACGAATCTCTTTCATTGGAATTGGAGTAAGTTCAAAATGACTTCATATGTAAAGATTTCTGTTCTTCAGGAAAACAAAAAAAAACATCATTTTTTAACCCTTTATTCATAAATTCAATCGTGATATACATGATCTCATTTAGAAAATGGGAAATTATAATAAACTATTAAATTCACTGACGATGTCAGTTGAACTTAAAGAAACGTCTTTGAATTCATGCTGCTCAAATACTCCTTATTTAAAAAAGACACACACTCACACCAAAACACCACACACACACACACACACACACACACACACACACACACACATATATATATATATATATATATATATATATATATATATATATATATATATATATATATATATTTTCAAAATAATGGATTTATTTTTAATATGGCATATATTTTAACACGTTATTCGTATTTATTATATTATGCGCTTAATACTGCATAAAAACATAAAGATTGTGTTGTTCTATTCTTATAGTGACAAAAAACTTGCTTGTGTAACTTTATATTCGACCATTGCTAAAAAGCGCCGATCTTTGGCGCTGATAGCAACGATCGAAGCAAGGATCGAAGAAAGGATCGGAGCCATTACGAAGAATTTAGTCCGAACATAGAATGAAGTCCCTTGTAAGGAGACAGTATTTATTAATGTTAATAGATCTGGATCATAGAGAAAGAACCATTGGAAGATTGTGCACTTTTGCTCTGGAAATCAGCATCACTATGAAATTTGGTTTATTGAACTATGACAAACATTTGATCAGGATGAGAAATATGTAACGAATTCATCCATGCAGATCACAGATCTGATGATATTTACAAAGCACCATATATATATATATATATATATATATATATATATATACCCAATTATAGGATTGGTGTATACGGAATAAATTCCAATAACAAACAATTACTATTCTTAAAAGAGTGCTCAATACAGAGGAGAACGTATATAATTATTTATTCTAAAATTATAACATAAATATGTTATAAAATCACTACAAAAATATTTGTTATAATTTTCGAATAAATAATTATATATATATATATATATATATATATATATATATATATATATATATATATATACTAAAACTCGAATCACGATTTATCTCGTTCATGTTGATTGTGCTGAAATGAAGTTTCTCTTCCTGATGACGCCAGTGAAATTATATATATATATATATATATATATATATATATATATATATATATATATATATATATATATAATTAGAAAGTACCATACGGTATTATATTAAGAGTAACTTAACTTTTGCATATTTGTATTTAAATTATAATTATATTTTATAGTTGTAGGTATATAATTGTGTGTATATGTGTTTTAATTTTGTTATATTCCTTTTTATTTATTTATTTATTTTCTAACCCGTTACGTAAATAAAATGAATTCCTCCACAATCAATATAGTACAGTACACACACACACACACACACACACATATATATATATATATATATATATATATATATATATATATATATATATATATATGTATATATATTTGTGTGTGTGTATCAATATTTAATTTATGCAACCATGTTTTTTTCAATCACCACCTGATGATTGCATTGTGCATGAAACTTGAGTGGTGCTAATCATGAAATAATGTATATTTATCATATATATATATATATATATATATATATATATATATATAGAGAGAGAGAGAGAGAGAGAGATATAGATAGATAGATAGATAGATAGATAGATAGATAGATAGATAGATATTAATGCGTTGGATGAAAATTTACGCACATACAAACATATATATATATATATATATATATATATATATATATAAAGTTTTTCTACCACACTTCTCTCTTGTGGAGCTAACTTCTAGCGTCTTTTTCGAATCAACTTTAATTCAGAAAAATTAAATGCAATGTAAATTATTATCTTTTTTGACCTGTGTTTATGTATAAATACTTATATATATATATATATATATATATATATATATATATATATATATATATATATATATATATATTTGCATATGTATATATAGAGAGAGAGAAAGAGAGATAGACAGAGATCTATTCACGCCTTTATTGACAGAAAGGTGCAAAGGAACCGAATGTCTACGTGAATATGCGAAACGCGATGAAATCCAACACACGAGACGCTATATTAAAAATAAAATTAAACTTTCTATATAACAAAAAATCTATTTCAAGCTGTTTAGCCTTAACCGAAAGCGCTTCGATATGGGATATTTTATTTACTAAACCCAAATATAAATTTTAAAAAAGTTCATGAAATATTATGAAAGAAAATAAAAAGCAATAAAATTTCGTCGTTATTTAATCAAACGTGGATAAATGAAAAATCTTGCCCTAATATAGCCAACCTGTATAAATATTTACAAACGCTTTTTTACTGATATTTAAAACTTTAATCCATAAATATCGCATAACTTAAAACTATATCTCCTCATTAAATTGAATTAAAGTATCAAGCCCTGTTTCATCCCCAATCTTAAAATTTACGCATCTTTATAAGCATGTTTATTTGCAAAATTAATTACTATGGAAACGGGTGGGGCGACCATTT
>CAHIKZ030000574.1:1015000-1017500 GCA_903632075.3 Acanthosepion pharaonis | reverse complement strand
GACCTGTTACAATTCTATAGGTCTACACAATACACACTGACAGAACAATCAAGGCCAACCGGCCAGATATTGTTATTAAAGACCACAAACAAAAACGGTGCCTCCTTATTGATATGGCAGTCCCTGCTGACTGCAATGTATCTTTGAAGATATTCAGAAAGTTGTCAAAGTACAAGGACCTTGAAATAGAAATCTCGAAAATGTGGCATATGGGAACATCAACAATCCCTGTTGTAGTTGGAGCCCTAGGACAGGTTGGAAAAGATTGCAGTAGACTAAATTATTATTATTATTATTATTATTATTATTATTATTATTTTAGATTTCTGTTGTATACACATTTCCTTCCGCGTCTCAACTAGAGACCTAAGGTCAAAAATGGCTTCATGACATCTTCCACTGATCATTTTTTTGTAAAAAAATGACAACAAAAATACTAAGATCACACACATTTTACATAGGTAAGCTGTTTGTAATGAGTCAGCTGTACTTGTAAGTATAATAATTTTGTATTTCTTTAAGGCATGGGATGCCAGGAATCCCTTCAAAGAGTCTATCGGAAATGTTTAAAATCAATTAGAGGGCTCCAGCTACGACTGGAATTATTGTTGTCCTCATGTGCCACAATTTTTAGAATTCTACTTAGAGATCCTTGTATTTTGATCTTTGTCTAATGTGAGTTACGCCAAAGTCTCAACCAGAGACTTCAAGAGATAAGTTTCGTGTATCAGAGAAGAGAGTAAAATATTATTGTCAAAACCCCTTCTTCTTCTTCTTCTTCTTCTTCTTCTACTTCTTCTTCTTCTTCACACCATGCATGTCAACAATGCCAATAAATTGAAAAGGGTTACTGATTAGGAATGAATACGAGAAAAAATAATCCATTATTAAGAAGGGAGAACATTATAAGTGAAGCAATTAAAACAAACAGACGATAATGATTGAGATTGCATTTACATTTTTGAAGCTAAAATTTGACTGGTATGCAAAAATCCAGAAGAGAGTTCTACAAGCGAGAAGTGCGAGGAAAGTAACAGCAATGGACCTGCGGTTACATCTTGCCATTTCAAGTGTAAGATGTTTAGAACTTGCCGTCAATCTAGCGCTGTACTTAAAATCAAAACATCTGGTTCCCAAAAAAGTTGGTTATAACAATTACCACGAAGATATTTATAGAAAAGTTACAATGAAGCTACATTACGAATAAGGAACATTGACTATTGTCGAGATGGCGGGTCAGGACCAATAACATTGAATCTCAAAATATATAGTAGACCAACAATATTTAATGCATGGACAAATGGTAAACTTATAAATATGTAAGATAAATTCTGTCGTGAAAAGATGTAGTGTTCGACACAGTGAATGAACTTTCCTAGTTGCAGACATTGCAATTGATTCAATATAATCTTTGCCCCTTCATGTCCGGAAAAAACAATTGCAATTCCCATATTTCAGGGCTGCCATGAATTTGATCTATATATTTATTTACTTTTCTTGATATCATCCCTTGTACTCGAAAAACAACAGCTCCTCTTGAGACACCACAATCTACTGACTTCTCTCTCGAGGTCATTTGATAACGGTTTTGCCCAGGGAAACGAAAGTTCGAACCCTGTCGTACACCGCATTATTTCTCGAATAAGGTTTCTCGAATATACAGTAAATAAATAAATATACTGTTTAATATATAAGTAAAAACAGACCAAAAACTCAAATATGAGTATATGAGTATTCATTAAAAGTAACGTTTAATCAATAAATTATTATTATTATTATATATATATATATATATATATATATATATATATATATATATAGTTAAATTAAAATTAAATTAATCTATAGACCCTTACGTTTGTCTGTTTTTTAATTTAACTAGATTTCGCTCTGTTTTTACATTGAGCTCTCTGGATTACATCCTCTTTCGGTCGGATTATCCATACGAATTAACAAACTTTCCATTTCCATATATATATATATATATATATATATATATATATATATATATATATATATATATACGTGTGTGTTTTCACTTAACTACGGAATTTAACCAAATTTTGACAGAATTATGTCAACAGTTATATGCGCGTGTAGTGTAAAATCTGTAAGGTACTGCACAAGTGTAAACAAACCGCGGCCATTTGCATTAGTAACACTATACTTCAGTTTTCCAAATTATTAATGAGTGATTTTATAATCATGCAATTATTGGATTGCAATTCTGACCTAACCTGATCTGAGAACTTTTCGGGCTCATAGGAGAATCAACTCTATCCAGAATTACTCGATGTCACCTTCTGAAAAAGATCGGGATAACACGTACAATGTGTCTGAAATAGAAGATAACATGAAGTTTGACTTTTCGACGGTTTTGTTCACGGTTAAATCTCGTGTTACCATTGATTGCCCTGACGGTTAGAGCAAAGGTTGGGTCGTAAATAGACAACATAGTCATCAACGCTTGAGACGCCAACAAAAGAGAAGGCGGTATCAT
>CAHIKZ030000574.1:982500-1010000 GCA_903632075.3 Acanthosepion pharaonis | reverse complement strand
TTTTCTCTGTCCTTTTTACTTTCAATCTGTCCTGTGAGTATCAGATTTTCCAAGCCTTCTTTCCTTATTATATACCCTAGAAATTTCCACTGTCTCCTCCTTATATGTTTCCTTTTTGTTTCAAGTTTCTCTAAAACTTCGTCGTTGCTCATATGTTAAGTCCATGGTGTCCCCAGCATCCTTCTGTACAACGACATCATTTCTGTTGCATCGAGTCCCTTTTTCATCTTTAGGGAAATTGTCCAGCACACACTGCCATCCAGGCGGCCTTAATATCACGTAATAGTTTAGTATTCTTTTCCTTGTTTCTAGCGAAGTTTTTCTATTTCTTATTGCTCAGCTTAGCTTTTAGAACGCATCTTTGGCTATCCCAATACGCCTTCGGATCTCAGAGTTGCACTTTACGTCCTCTCTTAGAACACTTCCCATGTGGTTCATTTTGGTATCTCCGATTTGTAACTTGCATTTTGGGTTCCTCCTTTTGCTAACAACCATGCATTCTGTTTTCTTGCAGTTGATGTTTAGTCCTTTCTTCTCGTTTCTCTTCACTGCATTCTGTGTCATCTGCATATCTTACGTTGCTGAATTGCCTCGCTGTATAAGTTAAATATGTCCGGTGAGAAGACACATCCTTGTCTTATACGACGTGCAAACTCTGAGGCACGGCGTTTTCTGCAATTAGTGTATGGATGGCGTCTCCTGGAACTAGTGGTTCTTGTGCTTCTTATATATTACGTAATAGTTTAGTTTTCTTTTCCTTTTTTCTAATGAAGATTGTCTATTTCTGTGTACTCAGCTTAGCATGTAAAATGTATCTTTGGCTATCACAATATATGTTTTCTGATCTCAGTGTCGCATTTTCCGACCTCTGTTAAAACATTTCCGAGATATTAAAATCTTCTGCACTTATTTGATTCTGTGTGTGTTTTTTTTTTTTTTTTTTTTTTTTTTTTTTAAGCGTTTCACCCCAAGCGGGAAGCCAGTAGGACGCAAGAGGTTACAGAAAATTTGGAGCAAGATCAGATAGGAGTGATAGAAGCAAGGACGAGGAGAAGGGCAGTGGATAGATCAAGGCAATTGGAGATATCGATTGACATTACATTTGAATAGCTGGAGATTATAGCTCTCAGGGAAACTGGAATACGGAATGGAGTGCCACAGGCGAGAGGTGCGAGACATGAAGCTATTAGAGTAGAAGAGACGGCTACATTTAGGAGTTTCGACAGTGAAGGGGTGAGAGCGGGATGCCAGCCTCGTAAGGCGCTGGAACTCATGAAGTCTGGGAACCAGTGAATGCAGCTCCTCGGAGCAATTGCCATGAAAGTATTTGTAGAACAGACAGAGAGAGGCGACGGCGCGTCTGAGAGAAAGTGACTGTAAACGAGTTGCCAGAGCAGGGCCAATTATATTGCATATCCGCCTCTGGAGCCTATCAAGAACCCCGAGGCAAACAGAAGGGGCTCCAGATCATATGTGGCAGCAATACTCCATGCAAGGGCGAATTGTTGATTTGTAGATCTGGAGGATCGATTCCGGGGAGAAAAATTTCCTGGCGCGGCACAGGGAGCCAACTTTCCTTGCGGTGGACGAAGCAATTGACTCAGTGTATTTGTTCCATCTCAGGTCAGCCGTCAACGTGAGACCGAGCAGCCGCAGAGAGTTGCTCTCGAGAAGTTGAGCGTCAGACATTCTAATGGAGGGCAGGGAAGGATCTCTGAGGTGATTGACTCCAATTTGCAATTCGCAATTTGGTCTGTCCATTTTATTAACAACTATGCATTGTTTTCTTGCAGTTGATGTTTAATCCTTTCTTCACGTTTTCCTTCACCCTGTGTCTGCTATCAACGCTGTGCCATCTGATTTTTTATCTTATTTTCTTAAGATCGTGGCCGCCTATAATTAATCATTGTAGGGCTTCTAGTTCTCTCAGAATCGCCTTGCATAGAAAATATTCGTCCTTTGACAGGATTCGAACCTGCATCCTATACGGAACCGTCATTTACGCTGACGTGCCTTACCGATAGGCCACAATGAAGCGTTCGGTAGACAAGGTCGAATTTACGGCTTATAAACTTCAATTTTCCATGAATCTCGTACATTCATAACTGCTCTGGCGTATCAAATGTACGAGATTCATGGAAGATTGAAGTTTATAATTTCCTTTGTGGCCGATCGCTAAGGCACGTCAGCGTAAATGACGGTTCCGTATAGGATGCAGGTTCGAATCCTGTCAAAGGACGAATATTTTCTATGAAAATTTCTCGGACATTCAGGCCGGTAAATGTTATTTAATACTGTTTATTATAAACAGAGCATTTACTTAAATACTTGTATCTATAAAATAACAACGTTAAACATAAAAATGTCTTTAATAAATAAATTGTCGGACTTTGTCCATTTCTTAATATATATATATATATATATATATATATATATATATATATAATGCAAAAAATTCAGATTTCTCATTTAGATGAGGTCTAATCTTTCGTAAACAAGTTTTATCTCGTTTGGGATATTTTCTTCAGGTGGGAGATAAGATACTACCAGGATATTTAAAGGTGTTTAAGAAACACATGGCGACAGATAACCCATAAGTACCTCAAATAACTTTTATAGCAAGAAATAATGTCGGATTAAACAGCCCATTCAAAAATCACATATATATCATACAAAAAATTCAAGTTTCTCACTATACATGAAGTCGCCTTATACACGAGTGTATACGGTAAATGAAGAACAGGAACGAGTTCTGTTAATAAAAATAGCCCTATCTCCAAAACTGCGAAGGTCCGCTGATGGTTTAATGGATAGCACCTCGGGGCGGAGAAATTGGATAGCCGAGTTCGAATTCCAGTCGGGATCGTTACATTCACGCACGCGCAAATAACGCTGAAGTAGGTATGAATCCATTTCTTACGCCAGCTACGGGGCAAATAGTAGGATATCTATGTGGAAAAAGTATTGTTATTCTCAAGAAATTGTTAATGCAATATCTTCACTCGCTAAAATGGATTATTCTTACTATCGAAAATATGTTCCAACTTTAATAACCCCCAAAAAGGTTGATAAACCGCAAAGAACAAATCGATCTATCAAAAATCCCCCAAAATATTGAAATAGATAAGAAGAAAAACTAAGATATAAATACTCGATAATGCTTAACAAAATGTACAGACAAAGAAACACACACTCACACACGTATAATGATTCAGGTGTGCGTGGTTTATAAGGTGGTGTTATTTTTGTAATTAACCAAACGGTCAAGAAACCAAATGGATAGAAACCGACTACACTTGATGAGATGGGGGGTCTCTTGCTACGCTTCGATTTTGACCAGGAAAGTATTACTGATTAACGAAATGCAAGGTAAAACGGTTCGGAAAAAAAGCAGCACGCACTCACGTACACACGCAGTTGTTAAGTAGGGTCTGTGAGTATCTTATAGCTTGTGAACGGTTCGCATTCCATCTAGCAAACAAAGGCAAAGACATTCCATCATAGAAAAAGGTAGGGTGTTCAGAACAGTTCGGTGGCGGGCGGTGAATGACGTAGTTGTGCTGCTAGTGGTGGTGGTGGTGGTGGTCGGCAAGAAAAGATAATTTGAGAAACTGAAAGAGGGGAAAGAATTTGCCACTGTTCAAAAATTTCTACCTATTTCTTCCTTTCATTCTTCAGGCTTGAATTTTACTTTCTTTTTTCTTCTTTCTTTCTTTTTTCTTCTTTCTTTCTTTTTTATTCTATTTTCTTACGAGTAATTCTGTCCCACAATCGTTCCGAGACATTCATTCTGATTTTTTTCTTATTATTATTTTTAGCTTCCGTTTATTATTATTCATCGTTGGGAACATTTTTTTTATCGTTCGTATTTTTTATATATATATATATATATATATATATATATATATATATAATTCATTTTTTCAGCATAATTCCAGTTTTCAATCATTTATATTTTTGATCTTTTATTTTACTAGATTTATAATTGACTTATCTAAATTTCGTAAATGTTTATATTTTATTTTACAAGATGTATAATTTCATTTTTTTATATTTTATTTTTGCAGGCCTAATTTCATTTCTATAATTTTATATTTTATTTTACAATTTTTTTTTTAACTGTAATCTTTCATTTTTTTATAATTTTTATATTTTATTTTATAAGATTCTAATTTTATTTTATTATTTTTTTATAATTTTTATATATTATTTTACCAGGTCTTTAATTTTATTTTTTGCATTTTGTATAATTTTTATATTTTATATTACAAGATTATTAATTTTATTTTTTATTATTTTTATATTTTATTTTACCAAGTTTTAAATTTTATTTTTTCATAATTTAAATTTTATTTTACCAGCTCTTTAATTTTATTTTATGTTTTTTTTATTTTTTTTATATGATTTAATATTATTTTCATCTTGTAATCCTTTCATATTTTATTTTACAAAATGTTTAATTTCATTTTGTTATAATTTTTATATTTTATTTTACAAGATTTGTAACTTTAATTTTTCATGTTATATTTTTTTTACCATATTTTTAATTTGAATTTTTGATTTTTTTTTAATTTTTACATTTAATTTACCATGTCTTTAATTTTATTTTTCCATTTTTTTTATTTTTAATCTTTTATTTAACAAGATTTTAATTTATTTTTTGTATTTTATTTTACCAGGTCTTTAATTTTATTTTTTTCCATTTCTTTATAATTTTTATGTTTTATTTTATATGATTTTTAATTTTATCATTTTCACTTTTTAAATTGTTTTGTGATGTTTTCATTTTTTTCCTTGTTTGTTCGTTTTTTATTATCTTCTGTTCTTCTTCTACTTCCCCCCCTTTTTTATTATATCGAACATTCATTCATAATTTTCTTTCCATTCATAAAAAAATTCATTCATTTCTCTTTGCTTTTCATTAAGAAAATTCATCATTTTCCCCTTCTGATGTCTTTCGTTTTATCATCATTTTTCATATTCTTTCCTCATATTCTTTCATTCCTTATTTTCCTTTCCCTTTCTAAATTTTAAAAATGGCAGCTGAAAAAAAGAATCTTACTATTGACAGCTATAAAACGCTCTGGCATTTTTCTTCAGCTTTCATTACTATACAACATTAAATAAATAAATAGGGTTTATTTACATTGCACTTTGCAAGTCGGAAGTGTCTATCTGCCTGCTTACCTTAAATCCACTTTCAATATTCTGGATTTTAGTTAGGATCGAAAAAGGACTACTGATATTGATGAAAACTGTACAAAATGTAAAAGCATAACTGGTAATAAAGTCACAGAAAAACCAGTCACAGAAAAAGTCACAATTTTGGCTAGAAAAAAGCTACAGGAACACTCGTCTTAAGACTAGTCTTAACTTGTTTTTGCTACTAATATATTTGGAATTCATTATAGCAGATTTTTAAACACGTTGATAACTGTCAAAAATAATCATTGCAGAAGGTGTTAACATTATTTTTTACAAAAGAATTATTTTTCACTAAATCCAAGGATTTTTGTTCCGAAACAACACTATGTTTCAAGATATCCACTATTCACATTGTTTTCAAGTTTAAGGTTAGGAGTTAGGTTGATTGATTCGTTTACAGGTTATTTAAAGCCAGAAAATGTTTTTTGATTATGAGATTTTATTTTATTTTTTGGTTAGTGATAAACTTACCACTAATTAATCCTGCCTTTCTCTAGCAACATGCATAACGAACCCAACAGAAATTTGAACTCGGTTCTTGGATTAACAAATACGAACCTTTATCCATTACATCACACCCAATTTTATAGCGCCAGATATTCCCAGACGGTCACCCTTCTAAGTACTGAACAGGATCGAGGTTGCTTAACCTCTGTGATCGCACGGGAATCGCGGTTTCAATGTGATGTGTCCGTAAACCTGGCTAGGCGTTAGGGTTTGGTGTACTGACGTGCTATAGAGAAGAACAAGTTTATATACTGTACGTCGACAGGTCATCTCAACCTGACCACACACCAAACACCTGCTCAAAACATTTTACCGGATTAGACAACCTGTGGTCACAGTGACCTCAGCTGACTTACCTTAATCCTACCAAGTTGATGTCGACGGAATTACACAAAGATCTAATGTTTTTGTTCTGTTTTCCAATTTTTAAGCAAAGCTCAGTAATTTACTGCATATTCCTTTTTACTGAGAATGATTGGCAAATTCATCTTTAAAAAGGTGAGAATTCGATGATTAACCGTTCTACTAAATAAAAAAAAGAACAGTGAGAACATTGTCTTCTTTCTTTTTTTACTGTGACTTTCTTCCGTGACTTTTTTCCAATATTTTTCCTGTGACATTACAATAAAATTCATTAATTTACAATCAGTTCTGCATATTTCTTTTTAGTGAAACTGATTGACTTATAAACCTTAAAAAAGTGAGAATTCGATAGTTAATATTTCTATTAAAGAATTATGCAAGAACGTGCTAACCTTTTTTTTTTACGTGGATTTTTCCGCTACTTTTTTCGTATGACATTTTATCGTGACTTTTTTCTTCCTGTGACATTTTTTACCTGTGATTTTTTTTTTTTTACCTGGATTCTAAATAAGATATGAAAGTGACCCTTCCGGTTGACGGAATATTCATTCGGTCTGCATCTTTCATCCATCTTTTCCTCTTTTCATTTATTTGACAATACAAATACTTACAAAATTTCCAACAACGTCCGCTTCTATATCTTGGATAATACAATTTCTTACTCTTTCTCACCCCACACGGAAATGCTTCCCTTTTGCAATACTTCAACTGACGACATTTTCCTCATCAAAATCTTTTTCTTTTTTTCAACTTTTCTTCCCATTCCTTCTGAAGTTTAGATATGCCACACGATGGCGAGGTGTGAATGGATTCTTTTGTCAATTCGACAATGCTTCCTTTTAACATTATAAACATTATTTTTAGTCGATACACATGTTACAATAAATATTTCTGTTTATTGACAAACATTAAATTAACCTCTACCAGTCTGTATTATTGAAAAACTATATATATATAGATAATATCTATATAATATCTATATAATATCTATATAATATCTGTATAGATAATTCCAAGGAGGATGTAATCCAGGGAGCACAATGTAAAAACAGAGCAAATAGTAATTATATAAAAAACAGACAACTTTATGGGATTATAATTTATTTCTTGAGGAGCGGAATTTTAGTCCTAATTCATCAGATCTCCATTTTTATACAAAAATATTGACTAATTTTTCCAGGCTTGAAAACTTACTGATTATTATTTTTAATTCATGCACACATGTATTTGAAGGGGGCCAGTTTTAAGTGGGTATAAGGTGATAGAGGTGGAGGAAGACGATAAGTATGTGATCGAAATTAGAGAGGGAAAGAAGGGCTAGAAAGATGTTTATATCTATCTTTATTAAGATCCATATGGCAAAAGTGGCGGGATAAAAGACCAGACATGTTGACCTATTTGTCAAGTCTTTTCACATGAAAATAAAAGAGGAAAATAGACAAAAAAAGGAAGAAAAAACAGATAAGACAGAGTAGAAAACAAATAGGGAAACATATATAAGATAAAAATATATTTTTAAGTTCTACTATATATATATATATATATATATAATTATTTATTTAAAAATATGATTCCATCGCTACATAAGAGTTCTCATGTTTCAAAACAAGAGCCGAAAACATTGAAACATGAGAACTCTTATATAGCGATGGAATCATGTTTTTTAATAAATAATTATATTTAGGCTCTACTTTTGTATCGAGCACTGGTTTTTAAAAATAATAACAAAAATACTAAAGAACTTTGGCTTATTTACCTAACGAGTTCTTTCTTATTTTCTATATATTCCCCCCACACACATATATATATATATATATATATATATATATATATATATATATATATATAAATATATATATATATATGTAAATACGCAATATTAGGCATGTAAATATAGAAGTGCACATTGATATCAACACCCAGCTTTTTGGCTAAGATCAAAGTGTAGTATCTGTTCTTATCAGCTTAATATCTGATACGTCACCAATGTGGGACTTCGATATTAACGTGATTTTTGAAACATGGCGAAGAGTTTCATATTAATGCTGAGATAAATATGTACATCTATATATTGAAATCTTATATTGTTACATCGTATATCTGTAGAATTTTGTAAAGCTTGTATCTTGAGCACTGTAAATCTTGTATATCTGTATCTTGCGCACGTGTCCGCTTGTAGATCCTGAAAACATTGTGCATCTATATCTTGTACATCTTGTACATCTTGTAGATCGTGTAAATCATGTACATCCGGATCTTTAGCTCTATTTACATATACTAAATCTTGTATATCTTTTACATCTTTATCATGAACAATTGCACATTTTGTGGATCATGTAAATCTTGCACGTGCATATCTTGAGGACTTTTACGTCTTATTAATCTTTTACATCGAGCACTTGTATATATAGATCAAGTAAATCTTCTAGATCTATATTTTGATCACACGTACAGCTTGTAGATTTCTTAGATCTCACAAAGTTATATCTTGATGTAGATCTTGTAAATCTTTTACATCGTCAGCAGCGGAAAGCTAACTAGTCTTACTGATAAAGATGAGATGTCTTTGTAATTAGCGTTGTTAGATTAAGCAGAAGTTGTGAAATAAGGATAGAGGAGTGTCTAGCGTAACGATTATTAATTTTATCTTGTAGACGATTATTACGTATTTACACTATCTATCTATTTATCAATATATATATATATATATATATATATATATATATATATATATATATATATATATATATATATATAAGGCTCAATCACTATCCCATGCTTATAATTTATTACATTTTAATCGTAATCAAGATCTAAAGGTCTGATGAATTCGATCGTGATTACGATTCCAATGTAATGAATTATAACAATGGAATATTAATATTTGAGCCTTTTATATTATATTCTTACTCTGTCCAGGACATTGAGTTCTAGCTGGATTCTATACTTTTGGAAATATATATATATATATATATATATATATATACACGGACTGACGATTGCGCCGAGCATGAAACAGCCTGTCGCCTCTGAGTGGTGATTCAGTGTTCACTTTTATATTTACATACGCTCTATGTCTGATATGGAGCATTTTATCCCATAAACATAGCACACTTTAAAACTATAATTCTTCATATATATATATATATATATATATATATATATATATATATATATATATATATAAAACACGTAATAATTGTATTCGAGATAAAATTGATAATCGTTACACTAGAAAACTATATATATATATATATATATATATATATATATATATATATATATATATATATATATATATATATATATATATATATATATATATAATTTCTCATATAATTCCGTATATATATAATATATATATAGCAATATATGTATAATTCCTCATATAATTCCGTTCATCATTAAACGAGCGACATATCTATCTCTCTATCAATATATATATATATGTGTGTGTGTGTGTGTGTGTGTGTGCGTGTGTGCGCGCATTTAGGCAGCAAAGTCTCTCATAGGCATGTGTGATTGAATACATTAGATACATTATGTCTGCTAATTTTTAACAAAATCCGGTCATACTCACAAATAACTTTCCGTGTATCGATAATAAAAGGATGAGAGAAATGTGCTGTAGCTGTTTAAATTTCTTTTATTTTCATTTCCCAAGTACTTTCGATCTTCTTTTGTACTACTTGCTCCTGAAGAAAATCGAAAGTACTTGGGAAAAGAAAATAAAAGAAATCCTCCAACTATGGCAGAGTATATGGCAGAAACAAAAAAACCTGTTGAGAGCCACAAGAGATAAGGAGAAGTGGAGGGCCATGATCGCCTACGCCCTGAAAGGAGACTGCACATAAAAATAAAAGAAACAGTGACAGAGAGACGATGATCAAATGTAACTAGCTTGGTCTTCGAGGTATTGAAGGTAAACAGCCAGTTTTTAACCCATTGTGTAGTTGTGCAATAGCAGAATAAAGACCAGTCGCCAATTTCTGGCTACTGAGAGCTTTATCTTTAGTATAGGTAATAAACATTACCTATACTAAAGATAAAGGTAAAATGATCGCTTCTCTGTACCTCTCCAGTAGGTACCCGATGCCTACACTTAACATTTACAAGAGACAGATCACGACTAAAATAGAGTACTGTTGTCATAATTGGACGGGTGCTAACCACACTCCAGTGTTGATAGAATTCAAAAGCGTCTCAGAGCCCTTATGGGTAGCGAATTATTCTCCTCCCTTCAACCACATTCCAACAGGCAGAATGTGACAAGCCTCTCGCCGCTATATCGCTACTTCCACGGAAGGTGCTCGGACGAACTACAATTTCTGGTCCCGTCGAGGCCAACCTTCACTGCAATAACACTCCATACCACTTACATTGTGTCAAACTACCCACATTCCTTCCGTATTCCATCGGTGAGAAGATTCACTTGAGCAGCCATATGGAACTGATTTCTAATAGGATGTTTCTCAAATCACTATATTCTTAACCTGTTTAAGGTCAGAGTTAACCGTTATCTTCCAATCCTATACACAAAAATGACCCCCAAACGTAACCCTCTACCTTGAGTGGCCCTGTGCCTTTTAAATATTGAACCTCACTATATATATATATATATATATATATATATATATATATATATATATATATATATATCATCCCGCCTGTGCAGCAGTGAATGCTGAACAATTTCCTTACAGACGAAGAAGAAACTTGAAGCAACAGAAATGTAGTTCTAGAGGTGAATGCTGAGAAAAGCTTATGCCGAATAAGAAGTTTTAGTGACAATTGAAACAAAAAGGCTACTTATAGTTAACATCAAACGGAGACAGTTGATCTTTCCGGGAAAGATTTCTCGGAAAATTTGATACTCACAGGATTGATTGAAAGCAATAGAGACAGAGGAAAATAACGCATAACATATCTAGCCGGCTTGAGTAAACTGGATGAGCTTTTATTAAGAGCTATGAAGGACATGAAATCGTGGGGAGCTATAATCACTAACGTCCTGAAGCGACACGGCCCGTTGAAGAAGAAGATTTGCATTTCTATTTGGATAAGAATACTCATCTTGAAATCACCAAACATCTGGGGATCTTTAAACAAACCCTTTATTCTATCCACGGGAATAAATCGTTCTCGTTCCGTTTCCCATTCTTAATGAATATTAATGGTAATATTAGCCGTTTCCTTATAAGGAAACATTCAGCATGCACTGACCTAGCAGCCAGTGCCGCCAGCGGCTAAAATTTATAAAATCTTCTTCTTAAAACATTTTTCAAAAGAATAGGTTTCTCAACTCTAATAGCTGTTATTGTTCTTTCCAGTATTAAGGGACTGCTTCCTAATCATTTGTTTGAAGTAACGTAGAACATGTAGAACGTCAGCATCTAGATTGTGTCATTATTTTCGCCTTAAGTTATATGTGATATTCATTTTAGTTTTTACTGCTGTTGGAAGTCCTCAAGTTATGTGATTTCTGTTATCTGGTACAGTTCCTATGCCCTATCATTTAATACTCTTCAGTCTTAATCACCTTTGTTTCGTTTGTCGAAGAAGCATCCACGATTTTGTATCCTAATATAACATTCTCCTAGATTGGTTGCGGGCCAAAACTAGGGGAACCTAGTCATCAATCTATATCTGAGCTGGTACGTAAGAACTTAAAAAGAAAAGAAAATAAGGATCTCCTACCGATAAGTAAACATTAAATATACTAAAATAATTTCAATAAATATGCTAAAAGTAAACAAAAAATGCTAAAAATAAATATAAATATACTTATACTACAAAGTAAACATTAAATGTACTAAAAAGTAAATATTATCTACAGGGTACGATGGATAAATTGTCGCCATTTTATTTTTTTTATTTCACGCATGCGCGTTGTTTTTTTTTGTTTTTTTTTGCCGACTGTTCGGTAGAGTACAGTCAGTTGGGCAATGTCTGTAACAAAAAGAGCACCCATCTGCCAGGAATTTGGAAACAGCATGCTGTAATGCTTGGCATTCTCGCCGGAAGCGTCAATATGAATATTACAGAGTGATTGACTCAGTCTGTGGCAGTGCAAGAGTTGAAAGAGTTGGATGAGTCTGAGAGGTGTTTGAAGTGATTACTAGTGATGGTGAAGTTATTCTATTATTCCTCTTCCCACAGGGCCTCAAACTCAACACGGAAGTGTACACCAAGGGCTTTGAAGAATTAGTAACTACCATGGGTCAAGAAGGTGGTTGCTGGAAGACTTTATGTCTGGCAACAGGACTCTGCACCATGCCACAAAAGCAGGAGAACCCAGTCATGGCTGTCAGACAATTTCTGCGATCACATCACGCCTTACATCTAGCCACCTAACACACCAGACTGCAACACCCTTGCTTATTATGTGTGGGACGCAATTGAGCAAGAGACAAACACATCTCATTGTAACACAAAAGACGAACTGAAAGCAAGGATTATGGCAGCATTCATCAACTTAAACAAGGAGACCGTCCAGAAGAGATGCAAGAGATTCCGATGTCGTCTGGAGGCCGTGGTTGAAGCCAATGGCGATTTTATTGAATACATTTAATCTTTAGTATTTCAAGGTAATTTTGTTTAATTTTGGTAAATATATCTGTTAAAATGAGATGTCAGTGTTATTTACATTTTTGCATAATATAGACGTCAATTTATCCATCGCACACTGTATACCAAAAAATAAACATTACCTATACTAAAAAAATAAACATTAAATATACTAAAAATAAATATTAACTATAGTAAAATAAATATCAAATATACTACAAACAAATATAAATATACAAAAGTACATACTGAATATACTAAAGAGTAAATATTATACTAAAAGTAAACATTAAATATACTAAAAAATAAACATTAAATATAGTTATATATATATATATATATATATATATATATATATATATATATGCTAAGAAGTAAGCATTAACTATACTACTTCAATGTATTCTAACTTAACCGTTTATGTATAATATAAATTACAAGATTTGAACTTGTTATTAATATCACCATATTCTCACAAGAATTTCGATTTAGGATTTTTACCAAATTAAAATTAGTAAATGTTGGCATCTAGACAAAGAACTTAGACAGAGAGGTAGAGAGAGAGAGAGAGAGAGAGAGAAAGAGTGAGAGAGAGATGTAAACAGGATAGATAGATAGATAGATAGATAGATAGATAGATAGATAGATAGATAGATGTAAACTGAACAGGATAGATATATAGATAGAGAGAGAGACTGTGATGTAAACAGGATAGATAGATAGATAGATAGATAGATAGATAGATAGATAGATAGATAGATAGATGTCGACAGAATTGGATAGATAGATAGACAGATACTGATCCCTTTTACTTTATGATAATGATAACAAACTTGTGCAAAATATATACCGTTTCCGACGACTGATCGTGTGCCAGGTGGCTCAGCACCAGCTTTACTAGATGAGCCAAACATTTCCCCCGATAGCTTGGTTGGCCCTCAGTCTGCGGAGCTGGCTGCTTCGTAGTAGTCACCCAGAACATTACTTTTTGTCGCGCATTACTTGGAGACCGACGGACTCTTGTTGGAAGGAATGTGGACAGCTACGTGTGCGTGGAACAATTGGCGAACGACATACGGGACCTGGAAAGAATGAGAGGGGGAAAAGGCAGGGGTCTGCAGCGCGAAAGAGAGACGTTGGGGTTGGAATGAAGCAGAGGGTTGAATTCAGGGTTATTAGGAAGGGAGATGGAGCGTGGTTGGAATGGTGGAGGTGGATGTGCAAAAGGATGCCAACGAACAGAGATGAAACAATGGTGAAATCTAAACAAAGCAAACGACCGAATAAATGCAAAAAATAAATAAATAAAATCAACAAAACAAGATAAGAGGTGGGGGGAAATACACGAAAATGCAGAAGGTGAATAGCGGGAATTTCTTGGTAGGAAGATGAAAGGAAATTCCGTGTTGAGGGTGGGGGAGGGATAAGCTGAAAAATAAAAGCGAGCTTGGAGAAAAGTGAAGGAACATGAAAAAAAAAAAGAAGAAAACACTTTAGAAAATGAATGAGAAGGGAAGGGAGAAATGAAAGAAAAGAAAAGGAAAGAAAAGAAAGAGGCGACGAAGAAGAGAGGAGGATTGGGAGAAGGAGAGAGAGAGAGAGAGAGAGAAGAAAAAGAGGAATAAATTTACAAAGTGGCAGAAAGAAGAAAATAAAATATTAAAGAAAGAGAAAATGAAGAAAAAGAACAGAAAGAAATGAATAAAGGAAAAAAGAAAAAAATTACAAGAAGCATTGAGATAAAAAAAATAAAAAAATAACAAGAGATAAGATAATTTAAAAAGTTAGAAAAAGAGATAAACACTGTTGAAAAGGAAAGGGATGAAGGACGGAATACATGAAGGAAGGAACATACGAATACGCGAATGAACGAACGAACGAATGAACGAATGAATGAACGAATGAATGAATGTTGAGAAAGAAAGAAAGTGACTCTGTAGAAATTGTTATGTTGGACAAAATAACTTTGGAGAAAAAAGTGAAGAAAAATATGTAAAAGAAGGAAACTGAAGAAAAATTAATAGAAAAGAAAGAAAGAAATTTTTTTTTTTTGAAAGATAAATAGATGCAAACAGAAAATAATTCATAGATAGATAGATAGATGTAACGAGAATACGGTATTTAGTTATAAACAAAATATTATAGATAGATAGATAGATGGAAACAGAATACGGTATTTTGGTATAAACAAAATATTGTAGATATATATATATATATATATATATATATATAGATGGAAACAGAATACGGTATTTAGGTATAAACAAAATATTTTAGATAGATAGATAGACAGATAGATAGATAGATAGATAGATAGATAGATAGATAGATAGATAGATAGATAGATAGATTAAGAAACAAAGAAAGAAAGAAGCAAAGAATCAACGAAATGGACACAATGAGATAGATAGATAGATAGATAGATAGATAGATAGATAGATAGATAGATAGATAGATATATAGATGGAAACAGAATACGGTAGTTAGGTATAAACAAAATATTGTAGATAGATAGATAGATAGATAGATAGATAGATAGATAGATAGATAGATAGATAGATAGATATGGGCAGATTAAGAAGGACACAAAGAAAGAAAGAAGCAAACAATCAACGAAATGGACACAATGAAATAGATAGATAGATAGATAGATAGATAGATAGATAGATAGATAGATAGAGAATACGGTAGTTAGGTATAAACAAAATATTGTAGATAGATAGATAGATAGATAGATTAAGAAACAAAGAAAGAAAGAAGCAAACAATCAACGAAATGAATACAATGAAATAGATAGATAGATAGATAGATAGATAGATAGATAGATAGATAGATAGATGGAAACAGAATACGGTAGTTAGGTATAAACAAAATATTGTAGATAGATAGATAGATAGATAGATAGATAGATAGATAGATAGATAGATAGATTAAGAAACAAAGAAAGAAAGAAGCAAACAATTAACGAAATGGACACAATGAGATAGATAGATAGATAGATAGATAGATAGATAGATAGATAGATAGATAGAAAAAGACAAAACCATGAACTTTGAAAACAAAAGAGTATTGAAAAAGGGGTGAGGGAGTAGTTTTAGAAAGATAGAAAAAAAAGTGAAGGCGAGAGGAAAAGAAAGACAGCTGGGAGCGAGAGAGTTGAGGCAGAAACAAAGAATTGACGAGAAGAGATAGGGGTAAATATGAAACAAGAAACGTAGTAAAAGTGAGATAAAATTACGGAAGATTGTAAGTGAAATACAAGGCGAATGAGTTTTTTTTTTTTAAATCAAAACAGAAATATCAAAAAGTAAAAATAAACCAGAAGAATGAAATCAATAATCAAAAAACCAAACACGATAATAAAAAAGTAAAAGAAACAAAGCGAGAGAGAGAGAGAGAGAGAGAGAGAGAGAGAAAGAGAGGAGGACAGACAGACAGACAGACAAGTTGAAAACGGGTTAAAACATTGAAGAAACGGACGCTTATCTTAAAATCATACTTAGAAAGAACGTTTCGTTGAACACTGCCATTTGAGTGAGTGAGTTTCTCACCGAGTTCGCATCTATGTTAGTCTTATGCCAGGCAAATCTATCTACCAACCGTGGAGAGATGGTGAACCAGCTTGAGTAGCAGAAAATGTTTTGTATCGATAGCGTGCGCAATACTGACTGACGCCTTCTTTTCAGTCGAGGTAAATGTTGGAAATAACTCAATGATGAATTCTGAATAAACTAAGCTTTGTAAATAGTCATTCGTGCATAACACGCATTTTCTCGTGTATAATACGCATTTTAGGTAGGCTCATCAGCCTTTAATCAAGGAACTACTAATACTCGCCACAAATATAAAAGAGAAACAAAATTAAGAATAAAAATTAATATTAAAAACAAGTACAAAAGAAATAAAGATAAAAGTCAGAAGGCGCTAAAGTGACGTACTAACGCTCATATATATATATATATATATATATATGTGTGTGTGTGTGTGTGTGTGTGTGTGTGTGAATATGGTGGACTCTGCCGTCGTATTCGACGTATGAGGGTCAAGCAGTTCAGTTCCTAGGGACCGACAGCCCAGACACCAGCACATATGATTTGATTATAATGGTGAAGGCTTTGTGCAGAACCAACCACACTTTTTGGAGGGCCGAATACAGAGATCTGGTGCGCTACGTGCCACCAGTTCCCCAAACAACACTCTGCGGGTTTTGAATTCAGAGATTCTTCTTCTAGATCAGTTGCTATCTCTCCTGCTATTTATCCATAGATGGAGGAAAAGAAGAGGATTAATAATTTTCCCATGGGTATTATTAGCACGTAAATGAATGTAATAGATTCAATTAGAATTCGAACAATTCAAATATATATATATATATATATATATATATATATATATATATATATATATATATATATATATATATATATTTTTAGTTTTGAAAAACTAGGTAATCCATATGGATAAACCTAAGGAGGATAAAATCCAGAGAGCTCAATGTAAATCCAGAGCAAATAATTTAAATAAAAACAGACCACTTTAAAGTTCCATATGATAAATTATTTCACCACAGCCCTTTTAAAAGGACTTGCGGATCAACAGACATTACTTCCAAACAAAAAGTAAAGTCTGATGATCCGCAGTCCTTTTAACAGGGTTGTGGTGAAATAATTTATTACATGGTACCTTAAAGTGGTCTGTTTTTATTTAAATTATATATATATATATATATATATATATATATATATATATATATATATATATATATATAAAATACAGCAAAAGTCCAAATTACCTCATGTACGACCATATGCCAGTCCTCCTCAGCCGTAGACACTGATGAAGGACTGGTATATGGTTGCGCTAGTCTGAAATAGAATATACCCACATGAGATAATTTTGGATTTTTTGCTGTATAAAATATTTGCTCTGTTATAATAAATACATTGAGCTCTCAGTGGATCAGTTTTGATATCTGATATTACTACGATCCACCTGGATTATATACCAACGGATCTATTTACCTGTAATATATATATATATGTATACATATATATTTTAAGACATTTTTATGTTTATAGAATTTTTTTATAGATACAAATATTTAAGTAAATGCTCTGTTTATAATAAACAGTATTAAACAACATTTACCGGACTGAATGTCCAAGAAATTTTCACAGAAAATATTCGTTCTCCGACAGGATTAAGAACCTGTGTCCTATACGGAACCGTTATATAGCTTGACGTGCCTTTACCGATTTGGCCACGAAGGAGAGTTCGGTTAGCAGGGTTGAATTTACTGTATTTAAACTTCAATCTTCCATGAATCTCTCACAAATGAAAAAGCTAAATCAGTATCAGTTATATTACAGATCCTTCTTTGGATTTTGACTAGTATCTTGAGATGTATCGCAGGAGCACCGGCCCAGATATGGCAATAGTGTTCAATGAAAGGACGAATGATAGATTTGTAAATGTGTAAGATGTAATTTGAGGATAAAAACAGAATGATCCAACATTTCTTCCTTGCAGTAGATGATAGCTATTGATTCGACATAGCCGCTTCACTTCTTACGAGTGGAGAATTGTTCTAATGTCAAAAGTACTCGGAATAAATATGTATCAACATTGTATTTTTTCTTTTTCATTAATAAGATTACTAAGAAGCATGTCCGTGTATACGAGAGGATCCTATTGAAAATAAGTAGACAAAACTTGTCTAAATTTTCCAATGTGACATGTCTTAATATATATATATATATATATATATATATGTACACACACGCACACACATGTGTGTGTGTGGGGGGGGGGCTGCCGTTGTATTCGACGTATGAAAGTCAAGCCGCTCAATTCCTAGGAACCGACAGCCAAGACATCAATACATATGATTTCTTTTTAATGGTGAAGGCTTTGTGCAGAACCAACTACCCTTGTTGAAGGGTCGAATACAGAGAACTGGCGCACTACTTACCACAAGGTACCCAAATTCAATTGGAATTCAGAGTTCTCCTTCTCCTAGACCAGTTGCCATCCAGGGCTATAGAAATCAGATGTCCTGCTATTTACCCATAGCAGGAGGGAGAAGAAGAGGATTAATACCTTTACCACGCTATTGGCACGTAAGTAAATGTAATATCTACGGGAAATCCTAGATTCCTCAGTCGTGCCTCCTATTATATATATATATATATATCGTGGTCGGAACTCGATGCTGAGTATTGGGTTATTAGTAGGGTCTGAGGAGGTTTCAAGGGATGGAGAGTTTGGGCTTTTCTTTGATTTCCCTTCTCTACTATTTGCCTTTTGGTATTTTTCGAACAAAGTCATTATTTTTTCGTGGATCGTTCTCCAATCGCTTGTTTCTGCAGCTTCTGTGAACTTTGGAAATGAAGACTTGAGGAGAAGAGACTTTGAACACGAAGGCTTTGGCTGCGAATTGTTTCAGCTCATCCATGGGTCACCACTCTATGACACACACACACTTCAGCTGACAGGATCCTCTGAGGCAAACCTGGGCTTGACAGGCAGGTTCATGATGACAGCTTGCATCGGGCTGCCGACTTATCCCGTACATAGAAACTTCGCCTTGACCGCTTACCCGCCGGGCATTGAATCGTACTTAGCCTGTTCCTTTCCCTGAACCCTTTTAGCCATGGCTGGCCCTATTAGGAAACGAAGCAACCGACGGTATTGCACTCAGGTTCCTCGAGACGCGAGAGCTCCTCCACTATGACGCGATGATGATCCATCTGTCCAGTTATATATATATATATATATATATATATATATATATATATATATATAATAATATTTTTTGTTTAAAAATATGATTCCTTCGCTACATAAGAGCTCTCATGTTTCAAAAACGAGAGCCGAAACCATCCAAATAATTATTAAAATTAAGTTGAATTGTGGTGTTTATTCCCGTTTCATCCTCAAGCGAAATTTTAGGAATAAGCTATCTCTTGGTTTACGTGTGTTTTTAGGCATGGTCCTTTACAGAATTCGTTATTGTGGGAGTGGCTAGACTATTTTCCTTCGTTGAGTGGTCAGAGAGTTAATTCTTATCAATAGATTCATCATCTTCTGAGAGTTTTTTCTAAGGTTGGGTAGGGTATCTATTTCAAGGTTAATGTTTGCGGTCACCCTTTAGTCGGTTCCCAGTGAGGGATATTTTTATGGCGCGCCTACAAGTCGTTATGTGTCTGGAGAATTGTCTTTTATTATTGTCCATCTGATTATCTATTTATTTATTTGTTTATTCGAGTAGGTGTTTTATATACAAATCGTATTGCACTGAATTTCAATTTTTTTTTTTTTGACGACTACAAAAAAGGGTTTTCCCTATTTAATGATAGTCTAGCCACTCCCACAATAACGAATTCTGTAAAGGACCATGCCTAAAAACACACGTAAATCGAGATATAGCTTATTCCTAAAATTTCGCCTGACAAGGGTAACACCGCACAAGTATATGTAAAAGAAAATAAAGTAATAACTCGAAAAGTTCAAATGTGTTAAAAAGGAATAACAATATTTTATATCTGGTTTCTAAATACAGGACTGCGTCTTTCTCCCAACCCGCTATATGGATTCGTGACACTTTGTGTTTGTTAGGCGAGTCTTAACATCCCAAGTTGTTTGTTCTTTAAGAAACTGGTTCTTGGTGTATCTTCAGGCGATATTCGTAAAACTTGTTTTGATGGTGTGAGTCTAAGTCGTTCTTCAAAAATAAATTGTTCTTGGTTAGAAGTTGAGGTCGTGATTGCGTGGATATCTTTCAGTCAGGTTCCTGCGAGGCGGGTCTTCAGAGCTCTCAGCTCAACTGCCAACTGAAACTGATTGCCTGTCTGTCTCCAACCCCAACTGCGAACTTCACTGCGAACTCAACTTGCTGCGACTCTGCTTATATGGATGCCGACCAGAACCGGGGTGGGCTTGTCGGGGTTTGAGGTTCCTTGATAATTCTATATCCACAATCCACTTCTTTGTTTTCGGTCAGGAAAATTTTTTATTTTCCATTTTTGGAAGTCCTACCAGATTCTTCCTTTTTCATATGGGTATCTCACCCAATCCCTTCAGGGGGCGTCAACAGGTTTCCCCTCTCTCTCACAGTGGCATCTCACCGAGCCCTTCAGGGTGCGTCAACAGGCCTCCCCTCCTTCTTCACATGATTACCTTCGCCTAACGCTCACGCCACCATTCAGCCAATGGGCGCTCAGCGGCGTGGGTGTGGCTAGACTAGCCTCGGTTTAAAAAAATCTTACTCAAAGAAAAAAAATTATCTTCTTTTTTTTTCTTTTTCTTTTCTTTCTTTCTTTCCTTCTGCCCGACAACAAACCAATACGACCTGTAGTGGGATCCCTTAATCTCAATTTTATCTGAATGTCACCTGGAATTCGTCACCCGAGACCTTCGCCAAACAAGTGGGTGGTCAATTGGACGTACTGCGCTACAGCCAATTATTCGTTTCGATAAAATAATTTTCTCATCATAGCCAGCTCCTGGCACAAAACAGGTGCCTTTTCTAAACGACATCTCTGTAGATAGCTAATGGGTCAATCTTTTCTTCCTGGTGGTCGAGCGGACATTTTTTCCGCGACCCAGTGCATGACCTAATTAATATTATCTATCAGTTTCTGTTTCGTAGGCCACCTGACCGACCTGAAATTTTCCTTATTGTCATGGGCAGATAGCTATATCTTATTCGGTGCGTCGTCATAAATCAAATTAAATCCGGTGCCTTACTCTCTTCGCTAATGAAAATAAAATCTTTCCACTTTTCTTTGTTAAAAAAAATAACATAGCTTAGTGTCCTTTTCGTGATGGCTTCTTATCACCTAAATTTAATTCTCGCCTTTTCTTTTTTTTCTTTCTTTCTCGCAACCCTAAATAGTGTCACAAACCCATTGAGGTTGATATGCCGTAAAACAAAATAAATCAAACCAATCTAAACCAAAGAATACATATTCTATTCATACGAATCTATCCTAAAAATGTCCTCGGCATCAAATAGCCTATTAAGGTCGATATGCCGTAAAACAAAATAAACAAATCCAAACAATTTTCTGTCCTTTGTAGCTCTTAATAAATTTGGTCTTGTTGTTATTTCTATTAAACCTTGTTTCGCCATCCATTTATTCAGTATCGCTAGGTAGTTTTTTGCGTTGTTCCTCTGTTCCTCCTGCCTTCATTCACTCGTGTGAGGAGCAAAATTCCCCAAGCTCTCATACCTCATTATGTGCACAAGAAACGTCAACTGTCACTGCTGAATGTTAAGTATCAGTATGTTTTGGCTTCCATTTTCTCTAAAACATCGCCATTACTGATATGTAGAACCACATTTCTCGATAGTAAATTAGATTTATTTACTTTATTTACACTCGGACTATCTTTTTTTTTTATCTTCCCATCATTTCAGCATTTACACCCACCGACCATTATCAGGTGCTGGTCGATCATTGTTACCAACGTTTTAATCCCAAAGGCTATTGGATTCAATCCTTTCAACTCAGTGTAATAAGGGCGAGTAATAAATGAGTAATACTAAATTTGATGTAGGGTAGAGTAAAGAATTCCGTCTCGGATTGAGGAATCGGAGAGCCGAGTTCAGATTCCAATTGATTTCATTACATTATTTTACGAAGTAATATCATTGTTTATTTCTTTTTATTTATCATTCATTTTTAAAGATTATTAAGATTATTTAAAACCACTAATTATTTTTACATTGTAACAATTATTTTTTTGTGGGGGAATAATTGTAAAACCTTTAAAGTCCAACAAATAACAGCATTTCTTCATTGGGGACATGTATTTAAATGCAACTATTAATCCTAGTTTGAAAAATTGTGCATTTATTTTATTGATTGATTATTTTTTCTACGGCTTATCAACACTTTTAAGGTTATTAAAAGGTATAAAACATTTAAAAGTTTTATGGAAGATAATAATGGTTTAGTGATAGAAGTCTTACATAATTAATCCATAGCCGGCGTAGAAAAGATGATCCAAAACCTATTTGCGTGTAAGTGAAATTAACGAAACCAACAGCCATTATCCATTACACCACCCAAAAATCCAAGCTTACATCACCTATTACTTATCCACAAGCATTACTGACCAGGCACTGATCATCTTCGACTTTGGTTAATTTCGGTGATCGTATGGGAGCTGGTGTTTCAATGTAATATGCCGGTAAACCTAATAATAACTTAAATAACACTTAGAGTTACAAGAAAACACACGGAAGGCTGGGGAATGCATCGGCCGAAACAAAGTAATTAAAATTATGAAAATGAAGAATACTAGTCAGAAAAATTGATACAATAAATCTAGTACTTTTTGCATGAATTGTAGAAAGGATCGACGCGTACTATTCTAGACCCCCACCCCGATCGAGGTGAGTGTAAACTTGATTGAGGTACCCGAGAATAGCTTTGTGACCTTCACTATCTTCCTACCTACATTTATATACGTTACAAATTAAACTCATCACAGCTATTAAAAGATAAAAGATTTACTATTTACATTGTTCGGACTATCATCCTCATCTTTGTTGCCATATTTATCACAACGTTTCGGCCGTTGTACGCTCCGGCCTTCTTCAGTTGGTTGGAATGTCGAACTGAACCCTTTATCCCGCTCGCTGGGGTAGATTGTTCTAGTTCCACGTGCCATGGCTAATGGCTATCAGTTATCAGTTAATCACCCACTTCACGTTCTCCACCGCCTTAACCAGGTATTGAACTCACACTCTTTGGGTCCTTTGGATGAGGGATTTTTGCGGATATTGATGACATTCTTTTTTATTTTTCGTCCATATGTGAATTTATATCAGTTCAGTTATATGCCATGTGTGATACACGTTTAGGCGATCATGTATCTTTCGATACATGACTGACGAGGCAGAATTTTTTCCCGTGGTAGGTTGCCATTTCTTCCTGCGGTAGACCGGTTTCCATCCAAGGCTATAGAAACCGGTCTGTCCTGCTATTTACCCATAGCTGTGGGGGGGGGAAAAGAGGATTCATATCTTTCCCAAAGGTGTTAGCACGTAAGTGAATGTAATTGATTCAACTGGAATTCGAACTCGGCTCTCCGATTCCTCAATTCGAGCCGCTATCCATTACTCCACCGTACTTCAATCTATTTGCTTAACCTAAACTATATAAAATTCATTATTTTTTTAGTCTTAACGTTGAAGGTATTAAAATTCATCAACTTTTTAACAAGAAAAATCTCAGACTAATGTAAAAAACTTACCACAAAACATTGCTGATTTATTCAAGATGGTATGATCTATTATGACATGTCTATAATTTTTATTTAGATACATTGTATTTACTTTCAATTCTTCGACTTAAATCGTTTACCTATATTGCATATAATACATTCTTGGGTAAAATTAGGTTATAATAAAATTTATATTTTATATAAATACTACCTTATGAAAAACGTATTAGATTGGGAGACCTTATATCATAGATTCAGTGGGAAGAACGAGACCCTTGCACCGGCCCTGAGAGAAACTACAAGAAAGATACCGCTCTAAACTCTGTGATCAAAATAAAAAAGAAAAGGATATTTCTTCAGAGAGTTAATGCAATAAAGCTAAATGAAAGATAGGAATTAAAATGGAAAGAATTAATGTTGAGCCATCGTCGGAGGAATGGAGAAAACGTTTTAAATATTTAACGAAGCCACTACACGGGAACATATAAACAGAGGAAAATGTCTTCGACGCTGATTTAAATCATACCTGTCGAAAGAGTGTTGCTCATAGATTAAAAGAAAACACCTGTTGTACCAATTCTAATTTGTATTTCATGACAACTGCTTCTATATTAATGGAGGTGTAAGGAACCATTAAAAGCACTATCAAAGTTGGAGAAAAATTTATGAGCTCTGGCGTTTATAACAATAGTAATGTTGTGATTGTGTACTGAGCGTGGGGTGATGCTTACAGTCTCATCGCATAAGTCAACTGTTAATACAGTGATTTCGATCGTCAATAATTGTCTTCCTTCCGCGGCCTTCTCTACTTGAGTTCGATCTTCACTGGGTGGGAGATTATAGCAAAACAAAAGTTAAAAGAAAATAACAGGTCTCATAAAAGACCTCCTCGATAGCACGAAAAAAAAGAACGATATATATATATATATATATATATATATATATATATATATATATATATATTATTCTACATTTAACATCATCATTTGATAAGACACCAGAGGTGTTGAAACAAAATGGCTATTTTTGTAGTGATTTTATAACATATGTACGTTATAAATTTTAAATAAATAATTACATATATATATATATATATATATATATATATATATAAGAATAATGAAAAGTAAACGCAAATTAATAATGAAAATAAATGGTAGCCAAGTAGATGAAGGTAAAAAGCAAAATATTTAGGTTCATAAAAAGAAAGAAAAGTGGGAAAAAAAGAACGGAAAGAAAGAAAGAAAGAAAGAAAGAAGGAAAGAAGAAAGAAAAGAAAGATTGAAACTGTGAACAAAAGAAATATCTAAACTTAAAAGACAAAAACGGGAACACCAAAAAAGACAAAAGAAAGAAAGAAAATATGAACAAAAAATATCTATTCTAGATAAAATGTGAACGAAAAAATATCTAAAATGAAAAGAAAAGAACGGGAAAACCAAAAGAGAAAAAAAGAAAGACAGAAAGAAAATGTGAATGAAATAATTTTTTAGAATATAAAGAAAAGAAGGAAAAAATCAAAAAAGAAAGAAGAAAGAAATAAAGTGTGTACGAAAGTAATAAGTAGAATGAAATTAAAAGAACGAGAAAATCAAGAATAAAAAAAAGAAAGAAAAAATGTGAATGAAAGGAAAAATGAAGAAATGAATGAAAAAAGAAAGAAAGACATTGTAAACGGAAAAAATATCAAAAATGAAAGGAAAAAGAACGGGAAACGAAAAGAAAGAAAGAAAGAAACTGTGGACGAAAGTTTTATCTAGAATGAAAGGAAAAGAAGTGCAAACCCAAAGAAAGAAAAAAAGAAATAAAGAACTGGTAAATAAAAATAATGCTAACAAAAGAGAAAGAAAGAAAATGCTATCGAATGAAATATCTACGATGTAAGAAAAAGAGCAAGAAAGAAAGAAAGAAAACATGTAGAAAGACAGACAAACAAAAACTGGGGAAATACAAAAATGAAAAACTGGGAAGGAAAGAAATATCTAGAATGAAAGAGAAAGACTGTGAAGATATATATATATATATATATATATATATATATATATGTGTATATATATATATATATATATATGTGTGTGTGTGTGTGTGTGTGTGTGTGTGTGTGTGTGTGTGTGTGTGTGTGTGTGTGTGTGCAAAACTAAGATGGGAAGAAAAAGACCAAGAAAACAATAAATAAATAAATAAAACGATTATGGAAAAGATTAAAGGTATGAATGAAAATCGCTGGACTGAAGCGGACGTAAAGAACATATAAGATGTATTTATTTTTTTTCTAGAAGAAAATGCGGTAAAATTCGGATCAATATTTTGATAGTGACACAAGAAAGGAAAGAATGAGAACAGAAAAAAAAAAAAAAATGCATAGATGCGCTTATTTAAATTAAAAAAAAAAGTATAATATGCATTAATGAAACTGTGACATATGAGAAAAAATAATTTTATTTCACAAGGACAAAATCTACATAAGCGAGACGATACTCTTATTCACATTAAGCAACCGATTTTGATTTTTGATTTTAACTGTATCCTTAAATAAATTAAATTTTAGCTAATTTAACTCGGTTTTCTTTCTTTATTTTTCTGTTTCTTTGTTTATTGTTTATTGATTATTTTTTATTCAGTGATTTAAATTTATCTATTGCATTGATAATATCAGCTATCATTGTGTTAACGAAAGCTGTTCGAAAGACCTGGATTAAAAAAGCATCATGGACCCTTGGAAAAATTCTCCATAAATTTAATCCCTGCATGCGACAACTTATACTCAAAAAAACTAAACAAACTGATCTTTAATAACTTTTAATGAATTTTTTATTGTTCATATTTTTAAAGCATTTCACCTTAAGCAAGGCAATAAAGCCACTAAGACAAAACTAAGAGCGTGAAAAAATGAAAAAAAACATTATTAAAAAGCGATATTTTTTTAAAAAAATATGAGGAATCAAGAAGATAGTAGATGACAATTGACATTAAATTTAAACTTTTGAAGATCAAAGTTGGCTGGAAAGCGTGAAGCCGGAAGTGCGTTCCACAAATGAGAAGTGCGAGAAAAGAAATTGTTAACAAAGAACATTATGTTTCATTTAGCCACTTCAACTTTTAATTTCAAATTTTAAGACCATGTTTCCAATCTAGTAGTACTCTTAAATTCATAGTCGAAATAGCACAAAGCAAGGTTCATCAGAATAATTAACATGAAAAGATTTATAGAAAAGACACAGGGAAGCTACATTACGTAGGTGAGAAAGTGACTGAAGCCGGGATGCCAGATAACGAAAAAAAAAATAGATTCTACAACAAACTAGGAAAATAATTGTGTGTGTGTGTGTGTGTGTGTGTGTGTGTGTGTGTGTGTGTGTGTGTTCACCCTTCCTGTTTTGGTATATTTTCGTATTAGTTGTTGAAATTTTTTTTTTCAAATATTTCGTCTTATTTGCCGACGATTAGTTTTCCTGAAGCCGAAAGGTGCATAAATTTTAATTGTTGCGATACATTTGTATCCTTTTTAATGAATAAAATATGATCCCACCTTTAAAGATCATTATATATATAGGAGGCACGCAGAGCCGAGTTCGAATTCCAGTCGAATCCATTGCATTCACTTACGGTATGAAGCTGGAGGG
>CAHIKZ030000574.1:975000-977500 GCA_903632075.3 Acanthosepion pharaonis | reverse complement strand
AACGTCAACATCCTTCTGTAGAACCCCATTTCTGTTCCTTCCAGCCTCTTCTTCATCTGTGAGGATATTGTCTAGCATTCAATGCCATATAGGAGGACTGATATCAAATAGAAGTTCAGGACTCTTTTCTTTGGTTCTAACGATTATTTTTCTGTTTCTTAATACTTTGCTTAGCTTTCGGAAGGCATATTTCTCTATCATCCTCTGAAATTTTGCATGTTGTTACTTTTGCTAAGAATCATTCATTCGGTTTTCTTGCAATTGGTGTTTAGTCCTTTCTTCTTGTTTTCCGTAGGGGTTCTGTTTGTCTCCTTTCTCTGTATGCTACCAGCACAGTGTCATCTGCATACATTTCGACTGTGGTTAGTCGTTTACAAAATGCATAGTGGAAGAAAGAAGCAGTAAAATCTCTTATTTAGAGATCAGCGTGACGGCGGAGGTTGAGCATAGAATGATATGGCTTTGATGGACAGCGAACAAAGGTCATTTTTTTTTTCATAACAAAAGTGAATATTAAATTCGAGTTGCCGACTTCGGCTTTTTAACTACTCTTGGAGGCTTAATATTCTGCTTCCTGAAAAATTATATTTTGGTAATTGGATTGACATATTATTTGCCTTTCTAATGTGGGATGTTTGCACATAAGACTGTTACTTCGTGTGCCGAACTGTTTTGTTGCCTGGTGTAATAGTGGAATTTTATCCTGCAGTTTTGACACATCATATTACATTACTATATTATATTATTAAATCTACTCTAAAAAAATGTATAATTTCATTTTTAAATGAAACTGCATTTTTACTTTTGTTATCTAATAACAAGCAAAAATTAATTTAATTCAGAACTGAACTAAAATTGTTCCCATGTCACCTGTATTAACAATATATATCGCAGCATCTTGTTCAAGTTATATGTAGAGTAAGGTTGAGAATACCGAAAATGAATTTATCTGATAATCCCATCTCAATATAGAAGTCCTATTTATTCTTTGGTTTCACTTCGGAAAATTACGAAGCATCTAAGACAAGGAGAATAATCAATCCCATTTGGCATACAATAATTACACATACATACAACAATTCTTCGAAATGATACTGAGTTTTTGGTTAATTTTGAACAATTTCGAAAGGCCGAATCCAAAAATAACATCCACGTTTAGCTTTAGTTTTATGTCGTCCCAGAATACCATATCCTACTTAAAAATTATGAAGATTAGGTTCGGACATGGAAAAGAACATATATTCGAAGCTTAAACATAGTCTTAGTAAGAAATAAAACAAAACTTCTTAAATACTAATGAAATATAATACAATAAGTGATTAAAACTAACATTTCAAATGAGTCATATAAGCAATGTTAGCTAATTATATCCCCAAATAGACACAAAAAAAATCACGCTAAAACAGGTCCTTTCTAAAAAAAAAAAAAAAATGGCTAAACATGGTTCCCAAAAGCCTTTGAACATTTGCATTTCTCTCCTTTACAAAACTTTGCGTAATCTCGATAGAAAGTGTCTTGAAAGTAAATGCATTTACAGAGCAGAATAGTGGAGTAATATAGCTTTGTAAATTATGAAAAAGTGTTGATATGCACGTGTATTATTCAACTAAATTTTGATAACCAAAAGATGCTTTAAGTGTTTCCAAGATCGAAACACATAAAACATCAAACAAAACACCGTATATGTATTCCTTTCAGAATTAAATTATATCACTGACAATATCGTGCTCTATTACAAATGTTTCATGCATATTATATAAAGTGATTATATTCAAGGACAATATAATGTTTTCATTCATGGCGTAGAACAATACAATTACACGGTTATTATAATCATGTCTTATATCCAAAGACTTTCTATTGTCACCAATCATGACTTAGCACAATACTATCATCGCGCTTTATCATAATATAAAAATCCCGGTGTTTAAGCAATCAGGTATTCAATAGCGTTGATGGTTTTTCGATGGAGACATTCAGAATTAATTAAAAGGTAATTAGTAATTTGCTACAAATAGTAATTAAAAATATACTCAAGTTCTGTACAGTAAAATGAGGAGATAACAAATAAAGATAGACATGATTTTCGAAATCAGATTCGCAAAATTAACTATGAAAAATTAAAAGGTCACGTGTACCAAAACGTCTTAAACCAATTATTAATTGAGTGTAAAATAGTTTTAGTGCTCCGTAGGGCATTTCAATTTTTGAAGGTTGCTAAAACCAGAACAACCTAATATATATATTTATTTAAGCAAATGCTCTATTTCTTCTAATTAAACAGTATTAATTACATTTACCTACCTCAATTCCCGAGAAACATCATAGAAAATATGCCTTTTCCAACAGGAATCGAACCTGTGTCCTACAAGGTGCGATCTCACGTGCTATACTGCTTAGCTATAGAGAAGAGTCTCTTTACCAGAGTCTAGATTAATGTTTTTAAACAGACAATCTCCAAGTATACGGATATTACTGTAGAATAAAAGAGTATTATTAT
>CAHIKZ030000574.1:927500-970000 GCA_903632075.3 Acanthosepion pharaonis | reverse complement strand
ATTTTACCATAGTTTATACAGTTTTTTACCATTACTTTATACTCCTATTTTACCATAGTTTATACAGTTTTTTACCATTACTTTATACTCCTATTTTACCATGGCTTTATACAGTTTTATCATTACTTTATACCCCTATTTACCATTGCTTCATACAGTTTTACCATTACTTTATAGTACTAGTTTAATATTACATTTTGCTGTTTTTATGATAGATCTTTACCATTACTATTTACTATTTTTACAATTGTTTTTTACCATTAATTTATAATACTATTTTACCATCACTTCATACTCTTTTACCATTGATTTTTACCATGATTTTTATTACTGTTTTACCATTACTTTATAATATTTTTATTTTACCATTGATTTTGTTTACAATTATTTTATACTACTTTTTTTTACCATTACTTTACACTATTGAATAAATAAAAAAAAGCGAGAAAGGAAATAGATGAACTTACCACATAGACTACAAATCTGCCGTCAGCATCAAATAGCGATATTTGAATACCAATTTTCCAGCTAAGATGATAAGCTTTTTTTCTACTTTATATATTAACGTAACACACTCTGGATAACCCATTTTCAGTTAGATACTTATACTTCCCTAAATAAATGCATGTGGGTTTGCACGTAAAGAAAAGAACGGTAAAATATTTTGAGGAGAATCTGTAACTAATTATTCCCTATTTCTTTCTTCACACGAAATGATCGTCCTTTAACATGGACTGCAGGAAAAATAAAACTCGTGACATTTTCTGTGCGGTGGGATGGAGAAAATCATTAAGCTTTCTTCAACAGATCTTTACCTACGGGATCGTTAGAGACAGAGTAAAAAAATATATGTATACGCGTAATGATAGCAAAAAAATAATTGAGATAGGGAGAGACATTTTATATTGTTATTTGCGAATTTGTCACATATAATTCCCCCGTCTGAAAGTAATTGCTCTAGACTCATAAGTTATTAAAAGACTACGTTTAACACGGGTGGCTTCAAAGTTGTGTTAGTCGAAAAATATCTTTCGTTATTTGAGTTTTTTTCGACCACTCGTTTTAATCGTTGTATACTTGGAGGAACGGGTAAGTAATGGATAGCGGCTCAGATTGAGGAACCGAAGTGCCGAGTTCGAATCCCAATCGAATCCTTTACATTTATTTACGTGCTAATATCCTTGGGAAAGATATGAATTCTTCTTCTCCCCACCAGCTATGGGTAAATAGCAGGACAAACCGGTTTTCTATAGCCTTGGATGGAAACTGGTTTACTGCAGAAAGAAATGGCAACCTACTGCGAGAAAAAAATCTGCCTCGTCAATCATGTATCGAAAGATACATGATCACCTAAGCGTGTATCACACATGGCATATAACTGAATTGATATGGATGTATCTATTATCATTAACGTTCCTTATACGCAGTTCGGGGAGGTACGGTGGACTATGGATAGCGGCTCGGATTGAGGTATCGGAGAGCCGAGTTCGAATTGCAGTCAGATCGATTACATTCACTTACATGCTAATACACTTGCGAAAGGTATGAATCCTCTTCTCTCCCCCAGCTATGTGTAAATAGCAGGACACACCGGGTTCTATAGCCTTGGATGGAAACTGGTCTACCACAGAAAGAAATGGCAACCTTACTGCGGGAAAAAATCTGCCTCGTCAGTCATGTAATGAAAGATACATGATCGCCTAAGTGTGTATCACGCATGGCACATAACTGACTGATACTGGGGTATTTCGGCATATTTTTCTCATGTTTGTTGCATTCATTTATATCTATATTTTTATCGCGTACTTTGTGATAATTAGCAATCTGTTTTTAAAAGTCGAATCTTACTCTCTGAAGGTGCATGAGTTTTCTTCTCATACACGACATGCTTCTCTTTATGGGTTTAAATCAGTAACCTTCAAGTGAACTCGTTAAGTACTGCCTGTGAAATGCTGTCCGAAGCTTCGAATTAAATGCTTATCTCCTGATACTCTTATAGCTATGATCGTTCTGCTGATCAAGTTATATGTGTATAGTAGTTGTCTGTTTTTCTTTTTAAATTGTGATACTTTTGTATTGTTCTCGGCTAGATCAACTTAATCTAATTCAATACCAGAATAAAGCATAAAATAAAAAATAGAAATAGATATTTCTATTTTTATTTTAAGGGTCTTCGCGTCGAGTGCAGAAGATTTCCGCTCGATCCAATATTCACGGAGGTTTCTTTTCTAACCTTTTGTTTGAAGTTATGTGGAACGTCAACATATTGATTACGTCATCATTCATCGAAATAAAGGCAGCGTCCTGTTTGATCAAAATCAAGTCCTGTGGTGCTGAAAATGGCGTGACCTCTCTAGACCACAGAGCTGGGGGATTGGTATAGGGTACTTCACGGGGGTAGACAATTCTCATCCCACTTCTTATGTCTAAGGATATGATCTAGTTCTTATTTTATTTAGTACTGTTCACTTGTTGCTCGCCCGTTTCCGCTTACCCACACTGCTCGAACGTTCGCTGCACCGACGACCTGTCGGCCGTACCGACAAGATGCAAAGGAATACAGGGCATTACGTTTGGAGATGGCTTGGCTGCAGGAGTAAACGGAAAGTTGTCAGTATTGGCAGCCAACCGCCTTCGGGTCTTCATTCCAAGTTTTCTGTATGGATTTACTTCCATAGCTTTTTCCGTGTTTGGAAATGACCACAAGACAGCGGAGGTTTATAATCAGGGTTTTCATTCTCTTTGATTGACTGCCTTCCTGGGATGTCGAGATTCAGCTACACGAAGTAGCTGGTTATGAGGAACCAATTTTCCCCCTTCGCCCATTCTAAGGCTTAGAACTGGACTTAGTTGTTAATCTTACTTTAGATTCTATCCGTTCCAAGGTTACATCTGCATTCCTTAGAAACGTAATTAAACTTTGTGATATCATGAATTTTTTTCCCATTAGCAAATGGTAAGAGACCATTAGCAAATGGTTTCTCTGATGAAAAGAAAAGGAAAACAAGTCTGATGCCTGTTCAAAACTTCATAATTTATGCTGGTTGACATTCATTTGACTATAAGAAAATAAAAACGGGCATATCAATTCAAACACGCTTATGTTAATAATAATAATATATATATATATATATATATATATATATATATATATATATATATATATACACGTTATTTTTTGTGAATGCTCATATTTGACTAGACGGCTAGTTTATTTATTAAATAATATATTTATTTATTCATTTATTTTAGTCTATCGGGTCAAATATTCTAGAAGTATTCTTAATGAAAAATATGCGCTGTTCAGCAGGATTCGAATCTGCGTCTTCCTATGCAGGGAAGCCGTCATTAAATCCCACGTTCCTTTGTTTGACTTGGCCAAGGAGTGTTTCACAGATCAACCAAAGTTGGATAATGCCTTATAAATGCAAATCTTTCTCATATATACTGTTTGATAAATAAACAGTGTCTACTCAAATATGGGTAACCAATAAAAAAAAAAAAAAACGTTTAACTTAGTCACCGTTTCTGGGAGATACGCATTCTCTGGCGTTATCAACAGTCTGAATAAGACCAGTACGCTCTTTCCGATATTCAGGGAGGTTTCCTTCCTAACCTTATGTTTGAAGTAGTGTGGAAGTCAACAAATTGATTGCGTCATCATTCTCTTTTTGAGATATATATGATATCCATTTTAGGTGTTGCTGCTGTTAAAAGTCCTCATGTGATGTCGTTTCTGTTATTTGTGATTCTGTAGCCCCCCCCATTAGTTTTCAAGAAATACGGCCCTTGCCATGGTTCACCTACTACAAAAGCCATCTTAAACTTTTTTTATGTGAGAAAGCGATTGTATATACATTTAACAGTTTAGATCGGTATGTCTCAACCTTTTTTACCCTTGCGGAAGTCTTGTAATATGTCTCAAGGAATCCAAGCTTAAAAATTCTTATATACCATTATTTATATCTATTCCTTTTTATATTTTTATCGAATTCCAGGTGGTAAACCAAATACAACGTGTATGGGTCTTGTAAACGACTGAGTCATTCAATGACACACGAATCCACCGGGTACAGGTTCTGTCAACTAACTAGAGAAGGCGATTTAACATTGACGCCATGGAAACATCGCTAAATACGTTCCTTATAATTACTATAATTTTAAATAAGATATTGAAGACTTTATTATAACAACCTAGAATTTTCCAACAATATACCGAATGTGTATAGTAAAATTAAGATTATAAAATTAATAAAAAAAATTATTCAAAAATGCATTAGCCTATTTATCGCTGTGTCTCGTGAAACGTCTAGCGACCTCTTGCGGAACCCTAGGGTTCCTGGGAACGCAAGTTGAGTAACACTGGTTTATATATTTCGAAACAGGTTTGGCGCCATGTATATGGTATCTATATGAATGTCTTGATCGGATGAGTATTTAAGAACATGATTCGAGTTTTGAGGTAAATGCTTTTGCTTTGTTGTAATTTGCAGTGTTTGACGAATTTATAAATAACATTCATTCCTTTTATTATATTGAAACAGTAATTTTTTTTCTTTTAAATCTTCGGTTTAAATGAATGTAACTTTAATGAAGTTCTTAAGCTTTTGTATTGTGAATTCTGTTTTTCCTTTCTGCATTGCTCATTTTAACCACATGAAACTATAGAAACGCAAATATATTTAGTCTTGTATATATACTATCGTATTTATGAACTGTAATTTTATGTTGCTATTAATTTATGCCATCATTATAGATATTAGATACATTACGAAGCGGGACTTTTGATTTACGAATTATATTAAGACAAACACATTTACAAAAGATATATTATGGCTTCGTATGAAGGTTTATGGAGGTAGCTTTTATGTTACCGGACGAGATAACGTTAACTTTAGTAATGCACTATATCTACATGTTAATATATGAAAGATTTCATTTCGAAAGAAAGTAATTTCAATAACGCTATTTCTGAAAACAGCGTTTTTAAGGCCAACAGACCGTGCTTATTGGAGCGATCTGTATGAAGATAAAAAGCATTAGCAGCAATAAATAATATTATAGGCTTAATTATCATATCCCTAAAGCATTGTGCGGAGATTGCATTCACTATACTTTAGACTTGATTTAAAAATAAGTTTCCTATAAAGAAATGTTAAATTGACGGAAAATGATCTGACAAATTCTACCACGTCATACAATATATATATATATATATATATATATATATATATATATATATGTATATGTGTGTATTTCCGCAAAATAAAAAATATTAAGCTACCAGAAATTCAAATACTATCACATCATAATTTAACGCTTTAATTAATTAACGTCTTTTAAGAAAATTCTCAGAGGACATATAACTGAAATTTAATTTTATCTATTAGGATATATATATATATATATATATATATATATATATATATATATACGGTCATGTTTTTTGCGTGCACGTGCGTAATTTACGTGCAAATTATATAATATATATATATATATATATATATATATATATATATATATATATATATATATAAAAAAAGAACAGTGAGATATATAATCCGGTGTTCTTATAGGTATTTTATTTTACAAAATAGTGTTCGATGTAAATTTACAGAGCATTAATATTATAAATTAACTGATTTAAAATATGTTTTTTCCGCTACACAGTTCTAACCATGTTTCAAAAACCATGTTTTAGCTTCCATTTTTTGAAACATGGTTAGAACTGTATAGGGAAAAACATATTTTAAATCAATTAATTTATAATATATATATATATATATATATATATATATATATATATATATATATATATATAAATCTGAAATCTAATCATATATATGTAAAATATATAACTGTTCTGTATATGTACACACACACTCGTATATATATAGACATATGTATAAACATACACATATAAGTGTGTGTATATATATATATATATATATATATATATATATATATATATTTGTGTGTGTGTGTTCTGTGATAATTTACTAGCAATAGTTTTAAATCTGCAAAATTTCAATAAGCTTTTAGCAAACTGATTTATTGTTAATTGTCTTCCTATATTTATGTTTTTTGTGGAATGTTAGATTCATCTATTTTTTTTACTGTAAGGTTCACCTTGTGCAAGGTCCGTGTCCACCTTATAGCGTATTTTATATGGATAACAGGGGAAGATAACGGTTGACTTTAGACTTGAACAGGTTAAGATCTGTAATTATCGAGGAAGCATCTGCATGGGAGTCTTTTCCATCGGGCGACGGTTCGCGGGAAGAAGCTTTTTGAGTGGAACTTACTTCTCCTTGATGGAATCCGGTGGGAATGATGACGGTTTGTTACTACGTAAGGGGCATGGTCTGCCCTAGCCGTGCAAGTCAGACCTGGTGGAACCAGGAGACGCAGTTTGTCTGAGCACTTTCCATGGTAGTAGCAATAGATCAAAGAGAGACACGCAACATACCGCCCGGAAAAAAAAAGTTTGGAGTGTGTAAGATAATTCTTCTCCGACAAAAACCCAGAGACGCTTTTGAATTCTATCGAGACTGGAAACTACGGACTGGGCAGCTCCTGCCCAGATATGACAACAGTACCCCATTTTTAACCTGATCTGGCTCTTAAAAATGTAGCTAATAGCATGAGGAGTCAGGTACTTACTAGAGCGGTAGATGGAGCCGATCATTTTACCTGCATCTATAGCGATGGATCGTATATACGAATTCCACTTGAGGTCGGGAGTGAGATTGAGGCCCAGTATCCTCTCAAAGCATGGTACCTCTTTGAGAGAATATCCATTCATCGTGATCGGCCGTAGTTCGGGGCCAGATTGGCGGTGATGGAATGTAACCAGTTTTGTAAAATTATGAAAGCGTCAAAAAACACGATACACGCAGAAAGATACATTATCAACTGTTTCATAATGTTTTATATAATTCAAATTACACAAACATCGGCAATCTGCATGTTCCAATTTTGCACAGGAAACATGGAAAATATCCAAAACTTTAACATTCACAAAAACACACTATCGCATATATATATATATATATATATATATATATATATATATATATATAGTGTGGCTGGTCCTGCAATGAAAGCTTCACCACTATAATCAAATCTCATGTGCCGTTGTTGGTCAGTCGGTTTTCCAGCAACTGATCTTCTTGACCCTTATATGTCGAACTCGATGCGAGAGTCGACTATATATATATACAGGGTGTTTCAAAAAATTTGATATCCTTTGAGATGTAAATATCACAGAAAGTACATGATTAAGGCAAATGAAATTAAAAAGTATTAATGTTGAAGATCATAAGATTTATTCTTCCAAATCTGAATGAGCAATTCAAAAGCATGTGGATTATGTGAACGATTTCACAAATGTTCAATATGTGCACCGCCTGAGACACGCCATTTTTATACCTGAAAAGAAAAAGATTAAAGATTAAAGAACATAAAAATACAAATAAGAAAAACACAAAAACATAAAGACATAAAAAACATAAAACAAACATTAAACATAAAAAGATGCTATTAAAATTTGAAGTCATTTGAAGGAGATCTAACAAAAGTTATTAGATTGCGAAATGATATCAATTTTTTGAAACACCCTATCTATCTATCTATCTATCTATCTATCTATATATATATATATATATATATATATATATATATATGGAGAGAGAGAGAGAGAAAGTTGCGTATTTGAGTAGCAATCTCTTTTGAATATACATTTCGATGCACAAGCCTGACAAAGACTTTACGTTTTATACTTTTGTTGTACATAACTTTCCCTCGATAAAATTGTCTTATTCTGGTTTAATTATATATATATATATATATATATATATATATATATATATATATATATAGAGAGAGAGAGAGAGAGAGAGAGAGAGAGATAGATAGATAGATAGATAATGTGCGTGTATATAATAACGTTTGAATAAAATCTAGGATTAAAGATAAAGATACTAATTCTTTTGGATTATATATATGTGTGTGTGTATGTATGTGCTTGTGTGTACAGAGTGCGATGGGTAAAATGTCGTCTAAATCCCATGAAATAAAAATAAAAAATAACATCTCATTTTAACTGATATATTTATTAAAATTACACAAAAATATCTTGAAATACTATAGAGTAAATTTATTCAATAAAATCTCCAGTGGATTCAACCACAACCCCCAGACGACTGCATAACATCTGGAAGGTCTCCTTGTTAAAGTTGGTGAATGCTGCCATAATCCTTACCATCAGTTCGTCCTTGGTGTTACAAGGAGTTTTGTTGGTCTCTCGCTCAACTGCGCCCCACACATAATAATCAAGGGGGTTGCAGTCTGGGGAGTTAGGTGGCCAGACGTAAGGGTTGATATAGTCGTAGAAATTGTCTCACAGCCATGACTGAGTTCTCCTTCTTTTGTGCCATGGTACGGAGTCCTGTTGCCAGACATAGTGTATTCCAGCAGCCACCCTCTTGATTGAGGGCAGCACTACAGTCCCAAGGCACTTGATTTACGTATCCTTGTTGTATCTGAGGCCCTGTGGGAAGAAAAATGGTGGAATAACATCGCCATCACTAGGGATCACTCCAAACACCTTCGTAATCACCATTAGACTCATCCAACTATTTCCAAATCCTCTGAACTGCCATCTGATTGACACCCAACCAGTCTGAAATGTTCGTATTGGAGCTTCCGGAGCGAATGCCAAGCAGATCAGCATGCCGTTTTCAAATTTCTGATGTAGTGAATTGTGTCATGGTGCTCATTTTCTCACAGACCATATACAAATGATTCTACTATATTGTGCAGTCGATAAAATAAAAAAAAAAGACAAAGCGCATGCGCGAAATTAAATACAGTGTAACCCGGATATAAGAGACCCGGATATAAGAGAAACCCGGATATAAGAGAGATTTTTTCTGGTACCAAATTAGAGCCTGTGTTAGTGTATATAAAATAGACCAAACCCGGATATAAGAAAAACCCGGATATAAGAGACTTCTTCTCCGGTCCCGACAACTCTCTTATATCCGGGTTACACTGTATATAGAATGGCGATAATTTACCCAATTGCTTTGAAAGCAATTGCCCTTCAATTTTCACCAAGCAATTGTAAAAACTGTAGAAATATATACACGGGGAGTAGCTGAAGTAGCATGCAAAGAGAGCAACAAGATCCATAGTACCAAGTACGCGAACAGCACAATCCCTTTTATCAAACATGCTAACCTATGTACCATAAACTCAAATACCCCCAAAATATAACTGAATATATCGGAAAATTCATCAACCTACAACAGTAATTCCAAAACTGTAAACTTTGGTGAAAAAAATTTTTATACTAATGCTCATCCAAGCCCTAAGAGTCACTCAAGGTAGAGGGCTACTGTGTGTTATTTTATGGGCATAAGAAAAGGCAAGAAGTGAAGTGCATGAGGTTATGTAGGAAAGATTAATAGTTAACCCAAGATATTTATTAACATGCCCATTTAACTATAATCACCTTCCCAGATCAAAACAAATCCGATACTCTAGATTTAACAAATAACATACCCAAAAAGCAAAGGAAAATAATACTAAATCAGTCAGTTATGCGTCATCAGTGATATACGCTTAAGCGATCATGTGTCTTTCGATACATGACAGACGAGGCAGATTTTTTTTTTCTCCTACTGGTTGTCATTTCTTTCTGCGGTAGACCAGTTGCTATCCAAGGTTATAGAACTTGGTCTGTCCTGCTATTTAACCATGGCTTAGAAGGAGAGGACCCATGCCTTCGCCAAGAGTATTAGCACGTAAGTGAATCTAAAGGATTCGACTGGAATTCGAACTCGGTTCTCCGATTCCTCAATCCGAAAAAAGAATTTTAAAAAAATAAATCATAAACAAATTAACAAACCACGAACAATGTAAAATGTCTCTACATCTTTTTAATATTTCCCCACATATAAAAATATTTCTACACATCTTTTGAAAATTTGTACACATCTTTTTAAAAAAATAATAAACATCGAATTAATGGATAAATACAAAATACCCAAAGGAATCAATTATAAATAATCAGTTAAGAAACAACAGTATACATTAACTACAAATAAACACAATCTGACCCACAATTATTTAGAATAATTTGAAATTTCACCTTTGTGGCCTATCCAATAGCGTTAGGATAATACAATAATTAGCAAATATTTGACCTTGCTACAGAAAAGGCACCATTGAGAAGCCTGTATAAATAATTGAGCCACCATACAACACACAAAATAATTGAGCCACCATACAACACACAAAATCTGAAGTTTGCTGTCAAGCATAAAGAAAAATACTGCTGCCACTTGGTGTTGAGCCCAGTATAAACTTTGCTATTTATATACGCTTTGTCCCTGATATTGAGAGCACTTTTAGCCATAAATAAATACATAAAATGTATTTTTCATCATATTTGAGTAGACGATCCGTGTATATATCAAAGAGTATATTTGTTTATTTTCGTCTACCGGCTTGAATATTTGAGAAATCTTATTAAGGAAAAATAAAAACTCTCCTGCTTAATAAATAAAATTCAACTGGGAGTATCCACTAAAAATAGGGTTTAAAGTCACAAAACAATCTACCAGATTGATAAATAAAAAAATCCATTACTTTAGAATTACATATATATATATATATATATATATATATATATATATATATATATTTATATATATATATATATATATATATATGTATATGAAGAAATATAGTCTTAAAGTGTGCTATATTTATGGGATAAAGTGCTCAATATCAGAAATAGAGCGTGTGTAAATATAAAAGTGAACATAGAAGTCAACACTTAGAGGCGACAGTCTTTTTCATGCTATATGCAATCGTCAGGCCACGTGTGCTGTTATTTTTCTCGGCTATTTTTACATATACGGGTCAGTGGTGCATTGTGGGTAGTCTATATATATATATATATATATATAGTTCATGAAAAACTAGGTTATCCGTATGGGTTAACCTAAGGAGGATATAATCCAGATAGCTCAATGTAAATCCAGAGCAAATAATTTAAATAAAAACAGACAACTTTAAGGCTCCATGTAATAAATTATTTCACCACAGCCCTTTTAAAAGGACTGCGGATCATCAGATTTTACTTCCAAACAAAAAATGAAAAGAAAATTTACACATTTTTGACGGGCCGTATTAAACATATGTAAATTAACGAAGTAAGGAAGTGGGGTGGGAGAGAGAGAAGACATGAGTGAGTTACCAGATATTGACACATTTAAACATTTATAGGGCTGTGGTGAAATAATTTATTACATAGAACCTTAAAGTGGTCTGTTTTATTTAATATATATATATATATATATATATATATATATATATATATATATATATAAGTGATTGAAATTATGAGGAGAATTTGAGATAATCATAATTAAGTAATTCATTGAGTCCAGAAGAAACCTCAAGAGAATGCAGAAAGCACTGGACGGCCGTTTCGTCCTATATTTGGGACTCATCAGCAGAGCACACCCACTACCAAGAATTTATAGTATTAATTTGAAATATTATTTTGAAGCCAAAATTGGTAGTTTTTCAACGGTTTGCTAATAAGGAGGCATTTAAGGCAAGTTGAGGGCTCAATATCGAAGATAGAGATAGAGTTTTAATAGAATTAATATGTAATGTTTTTTCATTCATGTTTACCTCAGTGTTTCGTGGCAAGATAATTATAACCACTTGTCGGAACTGAGTTAATCTGTTATTATAACTATATAGCCACGAAACTCCGAATGATTTAAGTGAAAAAACTTTTTTCAGATTAATTTTACATATATATATATATATATATATATATATATATATATATATATATATATATATATATATAAAAACAATTTATAAAAGAATTAAATAGCAATGTGAATGTGGTTGATGAGAAATCACTTCGCTAACAGGAATTAATGGGACATTAATTTACTATCAATTCCTTGAATAATAAGATACTTATATTCGAGTTGCTGTCAGATGGAACACACATGCCAAGTACTTTCGACAATTTCAAATCGTCATCTTCAATAAATAGCATAATTTAAAAAAAAACATCTTTCGGCCTACACATATTTCGTCTTAATGTTTGCCTATATGGGAAAATTGCGCCCTGAAGATTACAATTTGAAATTGTCGAAAGTACTTGGCATGTGTCTTCCATCTAACAACGACTCGAATATAAGGATCTTATTATTCAAGGAATGATAGTAAGTTAATGTCTCATTAAGTCCTGTTAGCGAAGAGATTTCACCATTAATCACATTAACATTGTATTTAATTATTTGTATTAATTGTTTCTTTATGATAAAAATGTAAGCTCTACACTCTATTATATATATATATATATATATATATATATATATATATATATATATATATTTTTAATATTAATTATCTATTTAAAATTATAACATAAATATGTTATAAAATCACTACAAAAATATCCATTTTGTTTCAACACCTCTGGTGTCTTATCAAGAATGTAAAATAAATGGTTTTAAAGTTTCAAATTAATTAACGATCCTTCGCAAGGGGAAAACGCTGTTACAAAACCTAGAATGACTAATCAAAAATAATAATATATATATATATATATATATATATATATATATATATATTATGGCTGCCGCTCGTATCAGGGCATGTCCGTCTGCTGAATTGACTTTAATCCCCGTTGAAGGCCCATGCTCAACCACATTTTTGTTTGTTCTATACCCACAGCGCTTACCTGTGGTTTATACTGTAGCTATGCTGAACAGAATTTACCTACAATTTATGCGAGAGAAAAGTTTGTAAAAAGCCATGACACGCAAAGCCTCGCTCACGATGACTTGTAACTTCGCGCTATCACAACCATTGATGAACAACTCCGTCTACTGAATATCTAAGAAAAGTTTCAGAGAAATTTGTTGCTAACTGTTTACGTTTCGAACCGAATTGTATCCTTTTTCTATGAGCCGTGCTCTTTCATGTCGTGATCGAATTATGGCACTCCCAAACTTCCTATACTTTGTAGGTCTTAGTAAGTTTTGCCTTTTCGTTATCCCCCCACCACCACGACATTGTTCTGACATCTATTTGCGCAAGATTTTTAGGTAGGTTACTCGCTGTTTCTTTATGTTTCTCCTGCCTTTGTCAGTGTCCGATTCTCCAAGACATTATTCCTTATGTTTTCTAGGAATTCTAAGTTATAATTAAAAGACCTGAATCCATTCTGCAAGGTGGTCAATGCAGATATTTCAGGAACTCGTTACTAAGTCACTGCCCACTTTTTCGCCTGTATTTCGTATTATTTCGTATTATTTGAGATACCTCTGTTTAGTGTGCCTGAGTCTCCACCGAAATACCTGTTACCTAGGAGAATGACAGGCCTACAGAAAAGATACAGCAAGGTGGGGCGGTTGAAACGCATAATGAATATGGTCCAGTGTGAATAGTCGACTGGTAAGGTCTACCATTCTGTGAAGGTTGCAGAGGCAGAGGTAGCCTTCGCAACGATAGTAGTAGTAGGAGGAGGAGCAGTTTTAATCGTCATCGTGGGAGTGGGAGTGTTCAACGTGGTTACAGGCTGTCCTGGATACAGATTCAGTACTTGTAGTTGTAGCAGTGTCAACAATGAGTAGGAGTGATGATACTGTTAGTATTGATGGTGGCGGTAGTGAGATTTCTCATCGAGCTTCGTTAGGAAGAATGCCAGTGATAAGGGTTCGAACGGGCTGCAAGTACTAGGGATCGTAGCTGAGGTGAAAGTAGAAGTATGAAAAATAATAGTTGTAGGAGAAGATATATATATTTCGTATAACATATGAATGTTTTTTTTTTTTCTTTTAGAGGAATATCAGCTCATTATAGATCATTTAATGCCGAAATTTAATTTTGGGGAAACATTTCTAATTTTCTTCACAAAAATATATTGCTGTTAATTTTTTTTTTTTTTTTCAAAAATTTATTGCTGGTATATTTTTTTACTATAAAAATGCATTGCTGATATTTTCACTATAAAAATGTATTTTTATACTTTCATATTGTTTGACACCAGTTTGGGGGTTAACTATTTGCCCATAGCTGGTACCAACTCGGGTCAGATTGAACTTGGGAACAATAGCAATTATGAGGTGGTTCAACGTTCCTGAAAACCTCCAATCTCCCGAATGTAGTTTATCATAATTCCCAGGACGCCTCTATATAGCAACGTACACACACGCACACAAATATACTGCATCAGACTGTGACTTTTTTTTTTATCGTCAGGACGTAGGCAATCGTAGCTAGTCACAACTTCTTGTATTTTTTTTACTCTAAGTAATTATTTACACTTTACCATGCCTTTTGCTATCGATTCAGGCAAAATAGACAAAATGGTTTACTCACACTATTTCATTGGTTCAGTTGATTTTAAGTATGCCTCGTGAGTGTTATATATTTCAAGCCTTCTTTCTACATTTAGTGAACGCAGAATTATAACTTTCTCTTTCTGATTGTTATTAGTTGATGTCGCTCTTTATCATAAGACTTCGTCGTTACTCACAAGTCTTGTGCATGTTAGCATTCGACAAGAGAAGGATACCTTTCTTATTTCGATCCTCATTCTCATCTTTGAAGAAACTGTTTATCATTCCCATCCAAACCAGAGATTAGATAGTACTTCAATACGCGGTTCTGGATACTTTTCGTCGTCAGTTTCTTCATTACACAGTTACATTTCTGTAGCTCTTTGGTTCTGACATCTCCAAAACGATTTCGGATCGCCGGGTCACATTTTTCAACGATGCACTACACAGTTCAGTTATGTGCCAGGCGTGATACACGCTTAAGCGATCATGTATCTTTCGATACATGACTGACAAAGCAGATTTTTTTTCCTGCAGTAGGTTGCCATTTCTTTCTGCAGCAGACCAGTTGCCAGTTGCCATCCAAGGCTATAGAACCCAGTTTCTCCTGCTATTTGCCCATAGCTGTGTGGGGGGAGAAGAAGAGGTTTCACACCTTTCCCAAGTGAATGTAATGGATTCGACTTAAATTCGAACTCGGCTCTCCGATTCCTCAATCCGAGCCGCTATAACTAAATTTCTGTACCATTATGAGTTTGGCGTCCCTATTAAATCTTCGGATCTCTGTGTCACATCTTTCGACGTTGGCTGGTTAATTTTGTTTAGCGGCATATCAAACTCTATGTGTTATTTAATGCCTAAATCTAAATATTTTCTACGTAATTTTATGCTTTCGACTATATATATTTTATATATAATTTCCTACTTTTAGGATAAAGGTATTTCTTTAGATACCTAGTTTGTAGATCATAAAATATATTGTTGGTTATTTTACTATAAAATGTATTTTTATATATTTTTAGTGTTATTTTGATTATCATTTTACTATATAAATGTACTGTTGATCGTTTTAATATGAAAGTGTACTGTTGATATTTTGTTTGATAGTTCACAAATATCCCATAGCTGGGACCATAACAGGTGCTACCACGCAGGTTTAAGGTGCACACGGGAACAACAGCAGTTAAGAGCTAATTCCACGCTCCTCAAAACCTCCAATCTCCCAATCAGAAACCTTACTACCGGATGTAGTTTATCGTCCTACACAGGATTTTCCAACGTCGCTTACTGCCCCACTAAGATAAGTAAATTTCTGTACCTGTATGAGTTTGGCTTTCCGAATACGTCTACGGATCTCCATGTCCCATTATTAGATGTCTGTTACTGTACTATATAGGTAAGTAAATTTCTATACTAGCTTGAGTTTGGCGTCCCTAAAACGTCACATTTTCGACATCTGCTACTGCACTACTCAGATAAGCAAATTTCTGTGCCCATATGAAATTGACATTCCCTACACGCTACTGTAAATATTAGGGGGGTTCTCCCCTTTTTACACAAATGGACTCACCCAGTATAATACATATACTACGGCTACATGAGGACCCGAGAGAGCAAGACCTCCGAGTCTAGCTGCGTCGTGATGCAGTCTTTGACTGTAAGCGACGTCTGTCGAACTCTCTGCATTAGCAGAGAGGAACCCGGACGAAGCTTCGTCCGGGGAGGTAGACAGGCCCTGAACCCGTCAAAATGGATATATTTTTGGCCGAGCCTACGGGCTCGGAGATACCCACACTAAACCGGCCTTGTGCCATATTCAATCCTTGTGGGTGGGTTGATAAATAACGAGCAAGACCTCCGAGTCTAGCTGCGTCGTGATACAGTCTTTGACTGTAAGCGACGTCTGTCGAACTCTCTGCGTTAGCAGAGAGGAACCCGGACGAAGCTTTGCCGAAGGGCAAGGTTTCATCCGGGGAGGTAGATAGCCCCTGAACCCGTCTAGGCAGGGTTTAAAGGTTATATTTTGGGCCGAGCCTGCAGGCTCGGAGATACCCATTAAACCGGCCTTGTGCCATATTCAATCCTCGTGGGTGGATCGATAAATACCGAGAAAGACCGAAGAGTCGAGTCGAGTCAGAGTGACAGAGTAAAGGTTGTAGGTAACCGGAAGAAGAGTGAGGTGAGGTAACAGTGTTGCTTAGGAGTCACAGTGAGCGAGCACGTAGATTCAGTAAGAAGTCATACAGCGATACTTCAATACCAAGACTGTATATATATATTTTGCTACTAACCCGTATTCCTGGAACTACTAACCTGCTTTACCAGTTTGTATTATTACATTAATACATTATTTTCATATATTCATTCCTGGCGTTTTTTATTTATTGGTACCGGATTTCAGCTCGGAATCCACAACACTATATGAGTTTGGCGTCTCTGGATATTTGTGTCACATTTTTCGACGTTTGCCTCTGCACTGCACAGAAAATTAAATTTCTGTACCTATTATCTTTAACGTTCCTTATACGTAGTTCGGGGAGATGAGGTACGGTAAAGTAATGGATAGCGGCTTGAATTGAGGAATCGGAGAGCCGAGTTCGAATTCCAGTCGAATCCATTACATTCACTTACGTGTTAATACACTTGGGAAAGGTATGAATCATCTTCTCTGCGTAAATAGCAGGACAGACCGGGTTCTATAGACTTGGATGGCAACTGGTCTACGGCAGAAAGAAATGGCAACCTACTGCTGGAAAAAATCCGCCACGTCAGTCATGTACCAAAAGATACATGATCGCCTAAGTGTGTATCAAGCATTGAAGATAACTGACTGATACGTAGCTCTGTCTCTTTGGTTGGTGATCATCTTACCTCTGAAAATATTCTCTTTCCTAATATTCAGTGTGTGTGTTTTTTTACTAATGTTTACAAGCGCTCGGTTCAAGAGCCAATCAAGATAGAGTGTTACTGAATAAGATGTGCGATATAAACGTTAGAGAAGGAAGTAAAAAGTGAAGATCATCAACTCATGAAGTACAGATAACAATTGAACGTAGACTTGAAAAGGTTAAGATTATATTGTTCGAGGAAATATCCACGTGGGTGTCTCTTTCATAATGAAGCGGGTCTTTTTTTGATTTTATTTAAAAACATCCAGAAACCAATGCGTTATATTCAGTTTGTTCGTGAAGAAAACGAGACAAGCTTCATTATGATGTCAATATTTCCGGCTCAGTCTAGGCCAGACTATACCCCCGGGTATAAAATACGCTAGGCCAGAATTTAAACTGGTCTTTTTTCCCATCTAATTGGATGTACATTCTTGTCACTAGCCGGGATGTGGACATTTATATGTGATGTTTATATTAGATTTAGCTACCCAATTTCTTTCTTTCTTTTTTTTTCTATATTTTTGGGCAGCGTACCTGACAAGAATACAAAAAACTGGGAAATGTTATAACAGGGGACAAAAAATGTGACACCGAAATCCGAAGTAGCATTGCAATAGTAAATAATGTTTACGTAAAGCTAAGCAAAGCATTGACAAACAATTTAAAAAAAAAGAAGAAAGAAATGTGTGCTGAACTGCTCTGTACTATGTGTCCTCTTATATGGTAATAAATGCTGGACAACTTTCTTTCTCCCAGATGGAGTTGACTCTTTAGACCGATAAATTTACAGACACTGAAAATACGGTGGATTGAACACGTGAGTAACGAGGAAGGCTTAAAGAAAATAGAAACAAAAAGAATGTTTAGAATAAGAAAGAGATATTTCTAAAACGCATAATGAGGAAAGACGGCTCGGAGAATCTGACACTCACAGGACATATTGAAAACACGAGAGACAGAAGAAAACAGCGAGTAATCTATCTGACAACCTTGTGCAAATGGATGGCATGGGACTGATGTTGAAAAGACAAACTTTATTAAGAGGTACAATGGATAGGAAGCTGTTGAGAGCCATGATTTGAAGCAACGTGATAAATAGAGAAAGTCTCTGCTTTGTTGTTACAGCCAACCTATGACCTGGAATATAGTCAAATCTCACAATTCTAAATAAGTTATTATACATATTTATTATAAATCATATATAAAATTATTTTTTCGGCTATTACAGTTAGACGCGTGTGGCGTGAGAGTTATCGGCGCGGTAAATAGAATGGACAAAGCGTGTTCAAGTTCCGACTATGTATTTTGCTTTTACATTCGCACAAATATTCTTCCATATTTTTCCCACCCATCGTTGGGTTAGTTCTATCTCATTAGCCTTGACTAGCAGCCAGTCTAAGAGAAGGAAAACTATAAATCACAAATCCTGAATAAGGGAACAGGAAATATTATATTGGTGCAATTCACAGATTTTTTAAAATAATTTCATGAAGTTTTGACCAGCCATGTTCGTCCACTTCCTGAAGAGGCACAGCACTTTTTTTTAAAAAATCATTTCACCCAAAGTAAGCTGGAAATGCCACTAGTGCGCAAATGGGTGTTACAGGGAGTGAAAATGAAAGAGAAGACTGAGAATAGGGAGGATTGAAGAAAGAACAAAAGGGGATTCAAGAAGGCAGAAGATGGCGAATGACGTTGCATTTAAACTTTTTGAAGATTGTAGTTATCAGGGAAGCAAGTAAACGGAAGGGAGTTCCACAGGTGGGAAGTGCGAGAAAAGAAATTGTTGGAGTAGAAGTGACAGGTGCATTTAGCTATTTCAACAGTAAAAGTGTGAAATCTAGATCCAAGCCTAGTAGCGCGCTTAAATTCATGTAGTCAGACACTAGAAAATAAAAAAAGTTGTTTTATCTGTTTTAAGATAATAAAGAAAAGAAATTTATGAAACGTCTTAGTCGCCTGCGTCCTTAAAATGAATGCCATTTAAAAATAAATGCATCATATAAATATAAGTACATTCTGATAATTTTATGAAAATTAGTTTGTTTAGAAACATTTGGCCGAATTTATTTAGTTGTATATATCTTTAGGTAATGTTACAGTGTACTTATTTTTATGATATGGTGAGTGTAAAATATAGAAGAATGGATTAAAGATGACAGAGAAAAAAACATCCTAACAAAAACACCCCCCAAAAACGACAGATTGTTTTAAATATATAGAATTTTCGAAATATATGATATATATGATATATTGTTAGCGCTGTTAGGATCACAAATCCCACACAAAAAAAGAACCAGAATGTAGCGGCGACCTTTCACTGGTCCGTGAATTGATGAATCAGCGGCTAATGAGAAATGGAGATTTACAGGCAAGAAAGAAGGTTAATCGACCATAATTCTTCAGTGAGAATCTCCCCTCGTAGGTTATTGGTCTTCAATGATAGATTTTGGGAGTTTCTCTCATTTACTGCACCCTCTCTGTATCTTAAAAGTAATCGTCTGAATAACCTTATTGTAGGAAAATAAAAGTAACCAATAAAGACCATATACGCTGTGCTTTTTTTGCTTTTTTTTTTTTTTTTTTTAAGCATTACACCCCAAGCAAGGCGTGAAGCCACTAGGATGCAGTGGGTTGCGGAAGATTTGGAGCGAGAGCAGATAGGAGTGATAGAAGAAAGGATGAGGAGAAGGATAGTGGATAGATCAAGGTAACTGGAGATGTCGGTTGACATTACATTTGAACAGTTGGAGATTATAGCTCTCAGGGAAACAGTAATTGGGAAGGGTGTTCCACAGGCGAGAGGTGCGAGGTATGAAGCTATTGGAGTAGAAGAGACGGCTACATTTAAAAGTTTTTACAGTGTATGGGTTGGAGCGAGATGCCATCCTCGTAGGGCGCTTTAATTCATGGAGTCTGGGAACCAGTGAAAGCAGCTCATCAGAGCAATTACCATGAAAGTATTTGTAGAAAAGACAGAGAGAGGCGACGGCGTGTCTGTGAGAGGGCGACTGCAGACGAGACGCCAGATCAGGGCCAATTATATTACATATCCGTCTCTGGATCTTGTCAAGAACTCCGAGGTAAGCAGAAGGTGCTCCAGCCCATATATGGCAGCAATACTCCATGCAAAGGTGAATGGTTGTTTTGTATATTTGAAGTATCGATTCAGGGGAGAAAAATTTCCTGGCGCGGCACAGGGAGCCAACTTTCGTGCTACTTAATTCTTAAAAATAAAAAAAATTCTCCTAGTGGTAAAACAGTTGATTTGACTTTCAGTTAGAATCAGAGACATTGCGAATTAGGTGCATTGGCCTGAAACAACCGTGGAGACTAATGCAATGACACCCGATACGATCCACTACGGAACGATGACACTAGTTCGAGCAAGAAATTAACTACATATGATGATAGCATTATGACACAAATTTGAACAAAATAAAGGAATTAAAACAAAGTCTAAATTATTCTGGAAAGGCCATAGCCGAACAAATCTACTTCAACGTAACACTGGAGAGTGTCGAAAGAATATTCCCAAGATTAAATGAATAAATCATCAATTAAAATATATATATAACAATGTTTACCTTAGTAAATATAATATTACCGATAATGGCCAATTAATATTTGGAAACGTTATGATGATAAATGTCTTCCTTATAATTTCATTGAATATTTGTTTTATATATATATTAATTGTGCATTGAATGTAAGTTAGTTAATTGTTTTCAAAATGTAAATATGTCTGTTCTAATAATAATATGAACACACAATTTGTATTTTTATTTATTTATTTATATATTTGAAAAATATTTAAAGAAACTGCGGCCGGAAACATTTACCAGAAAAAGAAATATAACTTATATTAATGACAAAACAATGTTCCCACGTTTTAGTAAAAAAAAAACATACCATAAAATTTCAAAGTTTGAGATGTAACTATGCAAACATTAAGCCATATAAAAACCACAATGGAAGATCTATCTATCTATCTATCTATCTATCTATCTATCTATCTATCTATCTATCTATCAACAACCCTGTTCAAATGTATCGAATTATCAATCTGCAAATACAACTCTATTCATATCTAGCTATCTGCAAATACCATTGTCTCCATATCTATCTATCTATCTATCTATCTATCTATCTATCTATCTATCTACAAATATCGCCCTATACATATCTATCTCAGTATACTGTTTTTTATCTATATGTCTGTCTGCTATATGAATCTTCGTAATATTCTAAATACACATGAATTGCTTGAATTAGAAACACACACACACACACATATATATATATATATATATATATATATATATATATATGATTCCTATAAGAATTATGTGTATAAGACAAATTGGTATAAGGACAATAGGAAAAACATATTTTACCTAAATAATATCGGTAAACAAACGCATTGGCAAAAACTGAGATGTTTTTTTTTATTGTTATACTTATATATATATATATATATATATATATATATATATGTGTGTGTGTGTGTGTGTGTGTGTGTGTAGTATACACGCATCTACATATGTGCGTTTATTTGTGTAAGATGACAAGAACGCATCTTTAATGTTTAAATATGTGTAGAGATCATCTATCTATCTATCTATCTATCTATCTATCTATCTATCTATCTATCTATCTATCTAAACCTGTTTTCCTCTAGGTCTGATGACGATGCGTGGAATAATGGTAAAGGATTTAAGTTTGTTTGGCATTTTATAGGTTATGGAATCAATCTTCATGGGATGCAACATACGAAATTTGTCAATTAAATATACGAACCAGGTTAGTCGTCGTAAAATCAACCAACATTCTTGTTTACTTATCCATTTATCCATCTATCTCAGTCTGTTAATTGTTAATCATTACTTATGTGTATCTCTTATCTAACTACCAATCAATCTCAATCATTTATATATATATATATATATATATATGTGTGTGTGTGTGTGTGTGCGCGCGCATGCGTAAAAGCGAGTACTTTATTTTATACGTAGGTGTAGAAATGGTAATGTCACGCAGTATGTATACTGAACAAAAATAGGCTCTCTAACATTGTTTGTGCATATATATATATATATATGTGTGTGTGTATGTGTGTGTATGTATGTGTGTGTGTGTGTGTATGTATGTGTGTGTGTTGTACTTCTATTTCAATTCCTTTCTACCTTAAAAGTTCTGAAAATTCTGCTATGAATTTATCTGCTGAAAAGTCCTCTGAAAGCAAGCAAATGCATTGATGAGGACAAATCGTGTCGGCTAAAATGATTTCTCTTTTGTCTTTAAAAAAAATATAAATATATTAGGGTTCCTCTCATCAAAAGAAAGGCAAAAGTTCATAGAAACAGATGTCCGTAAATATTAGGTTGGTGCAAAAATAATGACGTAATAATGTCGTTTTTTGACGTTAAAAAATACGTCAAAAAACGTCATTATTACGTCATTATTACACCAACTCTTATTAAATTATTAAATTTAAAGTTCTTCTGTTCAGCTTGGAAGTAATTATACATTCTTATGGCTCAAACTAGAGTTCAATAATTGTTATAAAAACCTCGGAAAATTACAGTAATCAGTTCAAAACGACCCTAACAACTGGACAATTTTGCAGTTACACGATTTACAGGACATATATATATATATATATATATATATATATATATATATATATATATATATATATATATTTAAAAAGACATTTTATGTTTAACGTTTTATTTTTATACAATTTTAAACAAATTCTCTGTTTTATAGATACAAGGATTTTAAGCATTACTCTGCCTTTATCATAAACAGAGTATTAAATAACATTACCAGCCGTTATCGCATAAAAATTTATGCAAACCTTGTCACCTTTCTTTCTAATATATATATATATATTAGGTTGGTGCAAAACAATGACGTAATGACGTCGTTTTGACGTATTTTTTAACGTCAAAAAACGACATTCTTACGTCATTATTTTCAACTATCCCCATATATATATATATATATATATATATATATATATATAATTTAGGAACATATGATAGAGTGGAAAAAGTTTTCTTGCGACGCGTTGCGTTCTTTATGACTTCATCGGACTAAAGTGAAGTTTACGTTTGTGTAACTTTACATACGCATGAAGGTGAAGAGGCGCAAAAGTTTTAACTTTTAAATTTAATTTTTTTCCTATTTTTTTGGGTATATAATTTAGCCAATTTAATTTAGTTTTATCTTATTTTCTTTTATGTTTTCATCACATTTGATATTCTTTTTGATTAACGTAAATGATCTGCCCAAGAATATATTCAAATGATATCTAAACATCTATGCAGATGATACAATGATATAGGGGTGCGCATGTAAAACACTTGATGGTCAGGTATTGGCAGCTTATGTCTCACGCGATCAGTGGTGGGAAAAACTGGCTTTTTACCATCATTGCATCAAAAACCAAACTACTTACATTCCATCACCGCTGATAGGACCCCGAAATGTCGGCAGTCGTGACAAACGGTGCCTTCAAAGAAAGAAATTTAGAAAGAAAGAATGAGTGGAATGAAAATAGGAAGAAAAAAGAAAGGAAGTGTGTGAAAGAAGAAAACAAGAAATATATAACAAAAACGAGAAAAGGCGGCAAAAAGAAGGTAGAAAAGTTAAAGGGTATAAAAAAGAAAGAAAGATAGAAAGAAAAAGAAAGAAAAAAGAAAGAAAGAAAGATAGAAAGAAAAAGAAAGAAAGAAAGAGAGTGAATGAATGAAAAAGGAAGTAAAATAGGATGAAAGGGAAATGGAGGCCGCAAAAAGAAGGTAAAAGGGAAAAGGTAATAAGAAATAAAGAAAAAAGGAAGGTGGGGTCTTAAACTCACATCTGACCTCAAGTGGAACTCGTATATACGATCCATTGCTAAAGATACATCGCTCTATATATATATATATATATATATATATATATATATATATATATATATATATATATATATATATACGTATACATACTCAGCATCCTGTGCCGCTCCAGTAAGTACTTGTCCTGTCTTGATATCCTCGACAATTTTAAGGGCCACGGTAGGCCGAAAACGGAGTACTGTTGTCATATATGGGTGGGAGCTGCCCAGTCCTCATTTTCCAGTCCCGACTGAGTTCAAAAGCGTTTCCGAGTCCTTACAGGTAAGGAATTATTTTTTCCTTCCTCAAACTCTCTCTCTCTCTCTCTCTCTCTCTCACACACACACACACACACACACACACACACACACACACACACGGGCGGGACGTTGCAAGTCTCTCACTGCTCCTTGGTTTCGCCAATCTTACCATTCACGGCTATGAACCCCTTGGCACTGACATCGCAGCAAACGACCCACATTCCCTCGAACAACTTCTTCCCATAAACGATACCGATGAGAATTTTTTCCCGATCACTACAATCTTAACTTGTCACACGAATATTTCTCCAGTCTTTCATTATTTTCCCTTAATTCATTTTTAAGTCTCAACACCTATCCAAATATTCTTCTTTAAGCCGCCTTGCAATCATATCTGTTTATCATTCTGTCTATTGATCTACTTCTGAATGAATATAGCAAGTGATACCAAAGAACTCAACCCGCTTCTCAAAATAAAGATTTTAAGGTCGGAAAAAGGACTCACGTGTGTCCGAGAAAGAAAAAGAAAAATGAAGGTTTTACTTTTGATTTTTATTGGTCAAAGATGTTTTTCATGTTCATTTGTCTTTTTAAACCAACATTAGTATAATTTGTGGTGTTCCGAATTCATAATAATTAATAAAAGTGAAATATGTTAGACTGATAAACTATTCCTAATTTTACTTTTTCTTATCATATATATATATATATATATATATATATATATATATATATATATATATATATAAGTGTGTGTGTGTGTGTGTGTTGTACTCCTATTTGAATTCCTTTCTACCTTAAATGTCCTGAAAAATCTGCGATGAATTTATCTGCTGAAAAATTTTCTTGTCTTTATTCACACACACACATACACACACACACACACACACATATATATATATATATATATATATATATATATATATATATATATATATAATTTTTAAAAAAACAAATTTATGGTTCCATTGTTATAATTTATTTCACCAGAGATTTTATTTTTCTCTGGATATTCAGACTTTCACTTTATATATATATGATAAACTATATGTTAAAGTATGCTATATTTATGGTCATAAAAGCCAGTAACCGGGACAGCGCTTTGTAAATATGAAATATATTAGTGGACACTGATATTAACACCAAGTGGGTATTTGAGTTTAGTGTTTGGAACGCAATATCATGTTTAAGCGTGAACCAGACTCGGCGTTAACCCCAGTTCCACATATATATATATATATATATATATATATATATATATATATATATATATATATATATATATAGAACTTATCTTAGGCGACGCATTCGTTTTCTGTAGACTTTGTCAAGTCTGATGTAAGGATTTTATTTAGTAACGATTGTTTAAATGCAAGAGCAAAAATGTTATTGGTTTTTAAACATATTTAAATTTGAGAAATCTCATCAATATATATGAGGTTAGCTGAAGGGTCTAAGCAAGCTATGGAAGACGTCAAGTGGGACAATTCAATACCAAATGAAAGTCAATAAATGTTATTCTTTAATTTTGGGGGTCAAATTATTTGTCAAGTTATTTTTATTTGAGATTAATTTATGTGTTATGTATTTTAAACAGCATGAAGTTATGAATTTAACCGTTTCCTTTTAGTTTTTTAACATTGAAAGTAGTAATATCAATGGAGATATTTGAAAAATGCTGGCCGCACTCTCGAGAATGTTCCGTCTAATTAAGTTACTTTCTCTTTTAACAAGTGTGGCTTTCTTTAGAGCAAAGTTGTTGCTGAATTTATTTCTATGTATAACTAATGCATTAGATAAATTGTTGTGAACACTTTTTTGTTCATACATCAGTTCTTTTAAATTTTTGCAAGTTTCACCAGTGCTTTGTCAGGGGCAGTTTGGGCAATGTATTTCATATATACATGTTTCAGAATTATTCAGAAATGTTATTATTGTTATGGGTGTTTTTGATTCTGATCATATAAAAGATATAGATATATAAATGCATGTGTGTATATAACGTGGCTAGCTAACCCCTTTTGCAAATGCCATCTCAAGTAAATTTATATTCGTTCAACACCCACAGAGCTAAACTGCTTTTTTCTACTTTAAATATATCTGGCCTTAATTCCAATTTCTGGGAGAAAGCGTATAATCTGGTGGGATCAATAATTGAACAAGGACACTACGTTAAAAATCTTGGTCACGATGACATTTGACTTCGTACCAGCATTTATGGCCTAAGAATATTTTTTGTCAACCTAGTTTCACTTAAACGGTATGGGCCAAACCCTGTTACGCTTTTCAGACAATTCCCAGTGGCTTTGCACGCAGGGATTTTCTCCGAATTCTAATATTATCCAAATGTGACATCCTTGACGAATCGACTAGGCTGAGATTCGAACCAGTGTTTCATAGCCGTAAAGCTAACGTATACATGCTAAGAAAACACACATCTCTATAGATTTATGTGTCATGTACATATATGCATGTCTCAGAACGCAATGTGTCAGAAGATATCAGTGCGTGCTTGTGTATGCGTGTTCGCGCGCGTCTGCGAGCATCGAGTGGATTCTTGTACGGATTGCGAACACGATCATAGGAAATAAAAATCTACTAACATCGCTATATACACGACTAAGGCGAATACTTCGATGGAATCGGTGGGGTCTATGTGAATTTTTGGAATATTTTTCACATTCAAAATACTGATACTTTTTGAAGAGGTATGAATGCAGAGTATTCATATAATAACAGAATCACTCTACATATATATATATATATATATATATATATATATATATATATATAAGCTATATATATATATATAAGCTATATATATATATATATACTCAAAATATTGATACTTTTGAAGAGATGGATACAGATTGTTCATATAATAAACATTCATGTACACATATATACATTTATATAATATATATATATATATATATATATATATATATATATATATATATCCTATATATAAGCCTATATATATACGTGTTTGTGCATGTGTGTGTTTTGTGCCTGTGTGTGAAGACACATTAACACAGACACAAGTGCCCCCACAATTACAAATATATACACACACGAACACAGATATATGTATCATTACTTAAACGATATATTCTAGTGGATACACGTGTTTGTGTAGACGTTTTTTTGTTTTGTTTTGTTTTTTTTTTAAACAGCGCTTATTTTATCTATTGGACAGTGTATTCGAGAGTCGTAATAAACAAAATGTACCCTGCCAACAATTTTCGGACCTGCATCTTCTTTCATTCCTATCCAGTTCTTCAAATCTTGGCCAATGTAAAAATATCTGATGTTGGTAAGGAAATACCTCTTGGTCGAGAACTTTTCAGCTCTTCTTCATCTATGGAAAACAAGTAGACACATATATAGGTCGTAACTGTCAATATTTACGTAGACATTTAAATACGATATAGGCATGCATAAAATAAATATGCACACGTTTGCACACATGCGTATTAGCAAACATGAACTCGGTAGACAAACATACATTCGCACGCATATACACATGTTCGTTCCTTTAGTGTGTATGGGGGGAGGTTACCGCGTTATTACGTATGTAGAGAAGAAATGGCGAACGCCGATGCGAAAGATGGAAACAAAGGCAAAGTTGCAGTGGCAGGATTGAGCGCACGCGAAAGTTACAAAGAATCGGCGCGCGCAACTCTGGGCGGTGGGTTGTCATGGCTACGGCCCAGGTCGGTGACAGAGTTCCGTGTTTGGCACACGTCATCAATAGAGCAGAGGTGGGAGTAGTTGCCATCATGAGAGTGGCAAGGAAACTATGATGGAGGACAGTTTAGTGGAATGAAGGGACGAAACAAGGATAGTAGGAGGAGCAGATAAAAAAAAAGAGAGGCTATGAAAGGTTAGAAGTAGTAGGAGGAGAAAGTGAGAAAGGTTAGAAAGAGAAGAAGTGGAGTGAATGAGTATGGTTTCGAATGAAATTTGTAGAAATTGAGATGAATGATAGAGACGAAAATAAATTTAGAAAGAAAGAATAATGCGTGGAATGAAAATAGGAAGAAAAAAGAAAGGAAGTGGGTGAAAGAAGAGAACAAGAAATATATAACAAAAACGAGAAAAGGCGGCAAAAAGAAGGTAGAAAAGTTAAAGGGTATAAAAAAGAAAGAAAGAAAAAAGAAAGAAAGATAGAAAGAAAAAAGAAAGAAAGATAGAAAGAAAAAAGAAAGAAAAAAGAAAGAAAAAAGAAAGAAAGAAAGATAGATAGAAAAAGAAAGAAAGAAAGAAAGAGAGTTGATAAATGGAGAAGGAAGTAAAATAGGATGAAAGGGAAATGGAAGGTGCAAAAAGAAGGTAAAAGTGGAAAGGTAATAAGAAGAAAAGAAAAAAAAAAGGTGGGTGAATGAAGAATGGAACAAAACAAGAAATTTAGAACAAAATGGAAAAAGACGGCGAAAAAAAGAAGGTAGAAAAGTGAAAACGTGTAAAAAAGAAAGAAAGAATGAATGAAAGAATGAAAGAATGAATGAAAAGAATGAATGAATGAAGCATGGAATGAATAAACGGGCAAAACAAAGAATAATCTAGAAAAAAACATTAAAAATGCAATCGAAAAAAGAAAGAATGACAAAAAATTAAATTGTGGAATGAAACACAAGAAAATCTTCAAGAAAGAATTAAAAAAAAAATAAAAACAGCCAAAATACTGAGAAAGAAAAAAGGAGAAATGCACTGAGAAATAAACAAGCAATCCGTTCAGAGTGAACAAAGGAGAAAATATCTGTACATGAATATTTACCTATGCTATATCGACAGACACAGGTATAGGCAGACAGACTTAAGAAAATGCGTCGAGAAAGAAAGAAACAAAGAAAAAAATGAAAAATAAATTTATACATGAGAAAAACAAATATTGAAGGAGGGAAAAGAAAAAAGAAAGAAAGAAAGAAAGAAAGAAAGAAAGAAAGAAAGAAAAATTGTTACATAAAAAATTAGTAAAGATCGAAAAAAAAAAAAAAAACGAAAGAACGATAACGATAGACGAAGAACGAGTAAAGAAAGAAAGAAAGAAAGAAAGAAAGAAAGAAAGAAAGAAAGAAAAGAAAGAAAGAAAAATTGTTACATAAAAAATTAGTAAAGATCGAAAAAAAAGAAATGAACGAAAGAACGATAACGATAGACGAAGAACGAGTAAAAAGAAAAGAAAGAGAGAAAGAAAAGAAAAAGGAAAGAAAAGAAAAGAAAGAAAGAAAAAAATTGTTACATAAAAATTAGTAAAATCGAAAAAAAAGAAATGAACGAAAAGAACGATAACGATAGACGAAGAACGAGTAAAGAAAGAAAAGAAAGAAAGAAAGAAAGAAAGAAAGAAAGAAAAGAAAAGAAAAAAAGAAAAATTATTTACGTAAAAAAAATAGTAAAGATCGAAAAAAAAGAAATGAACGAAAGAACGATAACGATAGACGAAGAAAGTAAAAGAAAAGAAAAGAAAGAAAGAAAGAAAGAAAAGAAAGAAAGAAAGAAAGAAAAATTGTTACATAAAAAATTAGTAAAGATCGAAAAAAAAGAAATGAACGAAAGAACGATAACGATAGACGAAGAACGAGTAAAGAAAGAAAGAAAGAAAGAAAGAAAGAAAGATAGAAAGAAAGAAAGAAAGGCGGTTGGAAGACAAAGGATCGAAAGTTAAAAACTCCATATTGCGTTGAGGAAGAGAAAGAAGGAAATTAATAAAGAAACAAAGTCGGCAAATGAAAATGGTTAGAAAGCGACTGAACGGTGTAGAAATGAAGTCAAAGTAAGTCGAAAAACGTACTTGGGATTTTCTAGAAGGGTTACTCGGGCGACATGGAAGAAAATAAAACGTAACAAAACAAAAAACAAAATGCTATTACCAAAACATAAAAAGAGGACTATTATCAAAGAAAATTAAAAAAAAGGAAAGAAAAACGAGTTGTATTTTGTTTTTGCTTGCTTATTTTTTCGTTCATCTGTTTATTTTAAACATAGGAGTGTGTGTGTGAGCGCGTTTTTGCACCTACGCATGCGTGTGTGCGTGCCATAGGTTTGCGCATGTCTCAGTCTGGCTGCGCGAACGCGCGTGCATACGTTAGCGCGGGAAACATAGAGAGTGGGATGAGGCGAATTCGCAGTGCAATGAAAGGAGGAGGAAAAACGTAAGCAAGCGGCTGGTTGTAGGTGGGGGGGGAGTGCCGGTTGGGTTATGACGGGAAAAAAAGATGGTGTGAAAGATAAAGACAGGGGTAAGACGTGGTAGTGGTGGTGATGGCGTATGCTTAGGTGCGGGGTGAAGGGAGGGGTTTAGTGACGATAAGAGAAGTAGGAGACAAAGACATCAAAGAAAGGAGGGAAAAATAAAACAAAATGAATGGGAACAGGGCTAGAATTAAAAATATGATAACATGCTTGCAAGAGATAGACTGTTAGATGGGAAATGGCGGGAAACATATACGAAAGAAAGAAAAAGCAAGAAAAAAGTAGAGAGTGTTGAGTGGAGTACAAGAGGGTAGTAAGACACATAGAAAGAATATTTTAGTACGAATAAACTATAAAATAGGCAGAAAGTAGAATGCATGTAAGACAGAATTTAAATAATACGTGGTTTCCAATGAACGAGAAAAGAAAATTGTAATAAGCGAGAAAAATGTTACTCTAAATAAGGATAAGAAAAAGAGACTAAAGAATTCAAGAGAGTAAGTGTGAGAAAAAAATGATGATGTAAGTGACAATGGATGGGACAGAGGGGTAAGAAACAAAGAAGGAAAAGTAAGAAAAAAAGAAGGTTGTAGTTGTTAAAGGGGGGAAAAAAGAAAGAAACGACCAACTTACAATAATCAGAAGAAAAGAATGAAAGAAAGACTATACTGTGAGCGTGGGATGAGATATGGTGGGGGGAATGGTTCAAAGGCAAACTAGTGAGATGAAAAAAAAATAAAAAGGAAAAAAAATGAAAAGTAATAGACAAAGAAAAATACAATGAAACGAACTAAAGAAAGAAAGAAAGAGACAGGAATATTGTCTTCAGATAAGGTGATGCAATGATAAGTAAAATGAAAGAAAAAGAAAGGAAGGAAGAAAGATAGAATTACTATATTGAGAAATAGGGAATGAAAATGAATGAAAATGAATGAAAACGAAAGAACAACAGCAGTGAATAAGGGGTGAAAGAAAAAAACAAGAGAAACTGGCAATAAAAAATAGAAGTAGTAAAGAAAATAAGAACATTGGCAAAGAAAGAAAAAGAATGTATTGCTGTACTGAGAAATAGGGAAGGAATATGAATGAAAAAAGACGAATATTAATGAAATAAAGGATGAAAGAAAAAACAAAAAGAAACTGACAGAGAAAAAAGGAAAAAGTAAAGAAAAAAGAAAAATATGTATAAAGAAAAAAGTGAAAGAAACAAAGAAAAATGAAAGATATATTGGGGTTTAATGAAAATAATGATAATAATGTCGTTTTGACGTAACGTCAAAAAACGACATTATTACGTCATTATTTTTGCACCAACCTAATAGAAAGAAAGAAAGAATTATGTCTTAAAATAGAATGAAAGTTGAGAAAATTGAGAAAGAAGTTTAATAAAAAGGAAGAGAAGAAAAAAAAAGTGGCATCTTAGTGTAAAAACAACGCGTAAATAAATAAATAATATGAAAATAAGAAACATTTGTTGGACGAGAACAACACAATGGTGGGCCAGATCCTAGAAGAAAAGAACATATAATAAATCGCTTGCGAGTCTAACAGTCTGACTGAATCCAAGTGATAAGAATAAGAAAAAGAGGATTGAAAATAAGAAAGAGAATAGATTATATGCAAAAGTTTCAGAATTAATAGAACACACACACACACACACACATATATATATATATATATATATATATATACAAAAATAATTGGAAAAGGAGAGGTAAAATGGAAGAGACAAAAAGTAAATGAACAAGTTTCTGATAAAAAAAAGGCTGATAAGTGTTAAAAGAAGAACAGAGAAAAAAGGATAAATTAAAAAAATGAACAAATAAAAACAGGATAATAAAGGCGGAAAGAAATGAAAATGGGAAGGAAGAGGGGCAGAAAACGAAAAAAAAAAGAAAAAAGGTAAGAAAAGAAGAAACTGCAGAAACAATTGAATGAAGAGAAAAGAAGAAAGGGAAGTAGAAGAAAAGTTTGGGCGTAAAAATAAAGGAAAAAAAGAGAAAAGCAAAAAGAAAGATGAAGTGAAAGAAAAAGAAAAGGGAGAAAAAGAAAGCAGTAATTAAAAAAGCGAACTATTATGAAGGAGAAGAAAAAAGAAGGAAAGGAAGAAAAAAGGAAGAAAAAGAGAAGATGTATAAATAATTGAAAGAAAAGGAAGATAAAAAGAATGAAGAAAGAAAAGGAAAACATAACGAGAGAGGGAACATAAAATAAAGATAAAGAAGGAAAAGTGAAGAAAATAAAAATAGAAACAGAAAATGAACAGAAAGAAGAAAAAAACAAAAGAGTAGAAAGAAAAGATAAATGGTAAAATAGAATAGAAAATGAAGAAAACAGAAAACGAAAATGGATAAAAAAAAAAAAGGTGGGAAATGAAGATATTAAAAAAAAAAGAAATGAACAGAGTAGGAAAAGTATTGAAAAAGAAAGAGAAGGAAAAGAGAAACGAAAGGGAAAGATGCGGAAAAGTAAAAAGAAAAGGGTGAAAAAGAACGTTGAAAATTAAAAGTAAAATTAAAGGAAAAAGCTAGTAAGCAAAAGAAAAAAGAAGAATTGCTGGATAAAAATAGAGAGAAAAAAAGCAGAGAAAATAGTAGAAAATGAAAGAAATTTAAAGGAAAACAGCAAAAAGATGAACGAAAAGATTAAAAAAAAATAGAACATAGGATAATGAATATTAAAATCGAGATAAAAAGCAAAGTGAAAAGACAGAAAAATAAGTAAAGAAAACAGGACACAGGAAGAGGCAAAAATAGAAAATAGAAAATAAACGAAAGCGGATAAAGTAGAAAATGAAAATAAGGGGAAGAAAACGAGAAAAGAAAAATACAGAAAATGAAGAGAAGAATTGAATTAAGAAAACTATTTTAAAAAATGTAAAGGAATAAGGGAACATATAAAAGAGAAGGCGGAAAAGTAATGGAAAAGGAGTAAAAAAGGAGAGAAAGGAATACGAATAAAAAGGAGAGGAAGGATGAAGAAGAAAAGGGTGAAAGTTAAAGTAAAACAAAAAGGAGAAAGAAAAAGAGAAAGGATAAAAAGAGACGAGCATTTGCAAAAGAACATGAAAGTGAAGATAAAGAAATAGAATAAAAAAAAGGAGAATAGAATGATAAAAACCAAGTAAAGCGATAAAGGATAAAAAAAGCACATAAAAAGGAAAAGAAAATATATATATATATATGATAATATTAGTGGTCAATGCATATAAATATATATATATATATATATATATATATATATATATAAATCCCAAGAGGATAGAATCCAGGTATAACTCAATGTCCAGAACAGAGTAAAAATATAATGTAATATAAAAAGACTCAAACACTATATATATATATATATATATATATATATATATATATATATACACACACGAAAAAAAAAGAGAGAAAAAAGTAAAATGAAAAGCAGGAAAGGTGAAACGAAAAAAACATATATAAAGACAGTAAAATAGAAAAGGGACAGAGAGAAGCAAATGTTAACCGAAAAGAGAAGAGGAGGAAAGAAAGAAGACAAAGGAGATAGAAAAAAAGGAAAGAAAAGAGAAAGAACCGAAGGGAAATACAATGAAGAAAATGGAAACAAAAAAGAAAAGGAGGTGAAAGGAAGAAGAAAAAGGAAAGAGAAAGAAAAGACTGGAAAGAGAAAAAAGAAAAGAGAAAGAAACAAGGGAAAGACAAAAGAAGAAAAAGGAATGAGAAAGAAAAAAAGGAAAGAGAAAAAAAGGGAATGATAAAGAAGAAAAGAAAAATAAAAAACAAAAAAGAAAGACAAATAAAAAAATGGAAGGAGAGAAAAGAAAAACAAAGAAAAAAGGGAAAAAAAGAAACGAAGGGAAGGGGGAAAAGAAACGAAGGGAAACAAAAGGAAAGAAGAAAAAAAGGGAAAGACAAAAGAAGAAAAAAGAATGAGAAAGAAGAAAAGGAAAAGAAAAAAAAACGCAATGATAAAGAAGAAAGAGAAAAAAAAAACAAAAAAAGGAAAGACAAATAAAAAATGGGGAAGAAAAGAAAACAAAGGAAAAGGAAAAGAAAAAGAAAAGGAAAAACAAAAAAAATGAAGAAAAAAAAGGAAAAAGAAAAGAAGAAAAGGAAAGAGAAAAAAAAAAGGGAATGATAAAGAAGAAAGAGAAAAAAACAAAAGGAAAGACAAATAAAAAAAAGAAAAAAAAAAGAGAAAGAAACAAAAAGGAAGAGGGAAAGAAAAGAAACAGGAAAGACAAAAAAAAAAAAGAAAGAGAAAGAAGAAAAAGAAAAAAGAGAAAACAAAGGGAATGATAAAGAAGAAAGAGAAAAAAGGAAACAAAAGGAAAGACAAATAAAAAATGGGGAAGAGAAAGAAACGAAAGGAAAGACAAAAGAAGAAAAAGAAACAAGAAAGAAGAAAAAGGAAAAAGAAAAAACAAAAGGAATGATAAAGAAGAAAGAGAAAAAAGTAACAAAAGGAAAGACAAATAAAAAATGGGGAAGAGAAAGAAACAAAGGAAAGGGGAAAGAAACGTAAGGAAAGACAAAAGAAAAAAAAGAAAGAGAAAGAAGAAAAAGGAAAGAAAAAAAAAGCAAATGATAAAGAAGAAAGAGAAAAAAAGAAACAAAAGGAAAGACAAATAAAAAATGGGGAAGAGAAAGAAACAAAGGGAAGAGGGAAAGAAACGAAGGGAAAGACAAAAGAAGAAAAAAACGAATGAGAAAAAAAGAAAAGGAAAGAGAAAAAAAAAGGGAAAAACAAAGAATGATAAAGAAGAAAGAGAAAAAAAGAAACAAAAGGAAAGACAAATAAAAAATGGGGAAGAGAAAGAAACAAAGGAAAGGAGGAAAGAAACGAAGGGAAAGACAAAAGAAGAAAAAAGGAATGAAAGAAAGAAGAAAAATGAGGAAAGAGAAAAAAAAGTCAAAGGGAAATGATAAAAAATGAAGAAAGAAAAAAAAAGAAACAAAAGGGAAAGACAAATAAAAAATGGGAAGAAGAGAAAAAAACAAAGGGAAGGAAGGAAAGGAGGGAAAAGAAACGAAAATGGGAAAGACAAAAGAAGAAAAGGAAAAGAAAGAAAGAAAAAGGAAAGAGAAAAAAAACAAAAGGAAAGAGATAAAGAAAGAGAAAGAGAAAAAAAGAAACAAAAGGAAAGACAAATAAAAAATGGGGAAGAGAAAGAAACGAAGGGAAGGAGGAAAGAAACGAAGGGAAAGACAAAAGAAGAAAAAGGAATGAGAAAGAAGAAAAAGGAAAGAAAAAAAAACAAAGGGAATGATAAAGAAGAAAGAGAAAAAAAGAAACAAAAGGAAAGACAAATAAAAAATGGGGAAGAGAAAGAAACGAAGGGAAAGGAGGAAAGAAACGAAGGGAAAGACAAAAGAAGAAAAAGGAATGAGAAAGAAGAAAAAGGAAAGAGAAAAAAACAAAGGGAATGATAAAGAAGAAAGAGAAAAAAAAAAACAAAAGGAAAGACAAATAAAAATGGGAAGAGAAAGAAACGAAGGAAAGGAGGAAAGAAACGAAGGGAAAGACAAAAGAAGAAAAAGGAATGAGAAAGAAAAAAAAGGAAAGAGAAAAAAACAAAGGGAATGATAAAGAAGAAAGAGAAAAAAAGAAACAAAAGGAAAGACAAATAGAAAAGAAAGTAACAAAAGGTTGGATAAACAAAGAATGGGAAAGAGAAAGAAGAAAAGGAGAAAAAAAGACGCCAAGGGGAAGAGAAAGAAATGAAGGGAAAGCGAAAGAAACGAAGAGAAACAGAAAGAAGACAGCATTGAACGGAAAAGCGAAAGAAGAACAACGAATGAGAAAGAAGAAATGAGAAAGAGAAAGAATCAAATGGAAAGGGAAATAAGCAAATGCAAAGAAAGAACGGTTATGGAAGAAAAAATGGTAGGGAAAGAGAAAAAGAAAATGGAAAGAGAAAGAATAAAATGGAATGAGAAAGAATCAAATGAAAAGTCAAAGTAAAGAAGAGATCGAAAAAAGTGAAAAAAAAAGCAAGGAAAGGAAGTAGAAAAAAAAGAAGAAAATTACAATAAATAAAGAAAAATGAAAACAAGAAATGTGAAAACGAAAAAGTATAAAAAAAAAAATCGACAAAAAGAAGAAAAGGAACCAGGAAGATAAAAAGGCAAAGAAATAGAGATTAAAAAAAAAGAAAAGAAAGATAGAAAAGAAGAAAAACGAAAAGAGATTAAAACAGAAAGAAAAAAAGGAAGGAGAAGAGGAAGATAAGACGGAAAATAATAGATATGAAAAAGAAGAAAGAAATAAACGAAGCAGATAAATAAAAGTGAAAATCAGTTGGTACAGAGTGAAACGAAAAACGAAATGCTTCGATAGAAACTGAAAATATTAAAAACAATAGGCGAGAAGAAAGAACAAATAAGTAAAAAGAAACAAAAGAAGAAAGAACCATTTAAAAGATGCAAACGGAATACAAGTAAAAAAATAGATGGAGACTAACAAAATAAAAAAAAAGAAACAAAATGTCTGACGAAAGCTAAACACGAGACGTACAGACAAATCATTAAAAACATCTGTAACAGAAATACATACATATTAAAAGTAAAGAATACATGGTGACATCAATAAGACCACAGTCTAATGATAGATTTTTTTTTATTTTATTTTATGATTATTTTACACAACAAATTTATATTTTTCAATAAAATCTTTCCTGACAAACGCCTTAATTCGGTAGTGAATTTTAATATAAATATCGAACATTATATATTGAAAATTTCAGATCAAATTTCTTCTACAGACTTATTGACCCGCCGTAAAGTTTTGAAGCGTTGTAAAAATCAAGAAAGATGAGATAAAAGTTGAAAATACCATAGAAGAAGAAACGTGAACACGGAAACAGATATGAAAGAAAAAAAAATAGATTAAAGTGGACAATTAAAATTATGGACGACGCTCATCCAGGTGTGTTAGTGTAAGGGGGGATTTGTGATCATGAATATCACCAACCCCTCATTTTCTTTTTACATTTTGAGGTATGAGGGAAAGAATGACTAGTCAGAAGTTTTCTTTGAAAATTGAAGAAAATTGGACTTAATTATGGTAAGGAAGAAACAAGAAAAATGTAGAAAAAGTTGCAAGAATTTAAAGGTAAGGAAGAATAAGTGAAGAAAAGAAAATGGTTTCCAGGAAGGAAACGGGCAAGAGGAAAAAAAATAGGGAAAGAAAAAAAGAAAGAAAGCATATTGGGGTCGGAAAAAGAAAAAAAGAGTAGAAGGAAAGAAAGATGAGAGAATGAAAGAGTGATAAACAGAATCAGAACTAGGAGCGACAGAGAGGGAAAAATTGAAAAATGAGAAACAGAAAAAAAGAAAGAATGAAAAAACAAGAAAGAAAGAAAGAAAGCATATGTAGAGTCGGAAAGAGAAAAGTAGTGGAAAGAAAAAAATAAAGAAAGAAAGATTGGTAAAAAGAATCGGGAATACGATAGATGTAAAGAAAGAAAGAAAGAAAGAAAGAAAGAAAGAAAGAAAGAAAGAAAGAATATTTGGAGTCGGAAAGAGAAAAGCAGTGGAAAGAAAGAAAGAAAGAAAGAAAGAAAGAAAGAAAGAAAGAAAGAAAGAATATTTGAAGTCGGAAAGAGAAAAGAAAGAAAGTCGGAAAGAAAGAAAGAAAAGAAAGAAAGAAAGAAAGAATATTTGGAAGTCGGAAAGAGAAAAGAAAGAAAGAAAGAAAGAATATTTGGAGTCGGAAAGAGAAAAGCAGTGGAAAGAAAGAAAGAAAGAAAGAAAGAAAGAAAGAAAGAAAGAAAGAAAGAAAGAAAGAATATTTGAAGTCGGAAAGAGAAAAGAAAGAAAGTCGGAAAGAAAAAAGAAAGAAAGAAAGAAAGAAAGAAAGAAAGAAAGAATAAATATTTGGAGTCGGAAAGAGAAAAGCAGTGGAAAGAAAGAAAGAAAGAAAGAAAGAAAGAAAAGAAAAAAGAAAGAAATTTGAAAAAAAAAAGAAAGAAAGTTGAAGAAAGAAAGAGAAAAAGAAAGAAAGTCGGAAAGAAAAAGAAAGAAAGAAAAAAAAGAAAGAAAGAAAGAAAGAAAAAAAAGAAATATTTGGAGTCGGAAAGAGAAAAGCAGGGAAAGAAAAAGAAAGAAAGAAAGAAAGAAAGAAAGAAAGAAAGAATATTTGAAGTCGGAAAGAAAAGAAAGAAAGTCGGAAAGAGAAAAGAAAGAAAGAAAGAAAGAAAGAAAGAAAGAAAGAAAAATATTTGGAGTCGGAAATATTTGGAAAGTCGGAAAGAAAAAAGAAAGAAAGAAAGAAAGAAATTTGAAGTCGGAAAGAGAAAAGAAAGAAAGAAAGAAAGAAAGAAAAAGAAAGAATATTTGGAGTCGGAAAGAGAAAAGAAAGAAAGAAAGAAAGAAAGAAAGAAAAAAAGAAAGAAAGAAAGAAAGAAAAAATATTTGGAAAAAGAAAAAGCAGGAAAGAAAAGAAAGAAAGAAAGAAAGAAAGAAAGAAAGAAAGAATATTTGGAGTCGGAAAGAAAAGCAGTGGAAAGAAAGAAAGAAAGAAAGAAAGAAAAGAAAGAAAAAAAAAAATTTGGAGAAAGAGAAAAGAAAAGAAAGAAAGAAAGAAAGAAAGAAAGAAAGAAAGAAAGAAAAGAAAGAAAGAAAGAATATTTGAAGTCGGAAAAAAGAAAGAAAAAAGAAAAGAAAGAAAGAAAGAAAGAAAAGAAAGAAAGAAAGATAAGACAAAAATAGATATTTTTGGAGGAAGAACTTAAAAGAAGATGAAAAAACTAATTTAAGGGAGACCAAAAAAAAAAAAAAAAAAGAAATCAAAGAGAAAAAGAAATGTTAGAAAAAGAAGGTCAATGAAATAAAGGCAAAGATGTGAAAAATGGACCCTGAAAATTTCAAAAACCTATAGAAAATCAAAAGATAAAACTTATGATAAAAAATAACAGAAAATAGAGAAACGATTTCGTTATAACATAAATTAACGGATTGCAAATCCATGGATGCATTTAACTCTTGTCTAGGATATTTTCGATGGATTTGTAATGTTAAGACATTGCAGTATAAGATGTCGTTCGGAGAGACCGAGGATCATAATTTTCAGACGAGTTCGCAGGTTTAAATAAATGAGTTAAAATGGGAAATCGAGAAAGAAAGAAATCGAAAAAAAAAAAAGAAATCGAGAAAGAAATCGAAAAAAAAGGAAATGAGTGAAACCAAAGGACAAAAAAGTACATGAAAGATAGAAGTAAAATAAAGAAAAAGATGAAAGAAAGAAAAAAGAAAGTATATATACTGTCAGAAAGAAAATAAGAATGGCGATAAATAAATTCATAATCTAGAAGAAGAATCATCTAACATAAAAAGAGATGAGGAATAGAAAGAAAGAAAGAAAGAAAGAAAGAAAGAAAGAAAGAAAGAATAATAAATGTAAATGGCAAGAAAACATGAAGGAGAAAAACAAAATATGTGAAAGAAAGAAAGAAAGAAAAGAAAAGAAATAAAAAGAAAGGAAAAATCAGATAGAAAGATGAAAGATAATTTGAAAAATGACAAAAAAGATAATGAGAAAAAGAATGAAAAAATGAAGGACAAACATAAAATAAGTAAGTCAAAGAAAGAAAGAAAGAAAACAAGAGAATTAAGCAAATTATAAAATGCAAGACAGAAAATGAAAGAGTTAATATAAATGATGCAAACAAAAAAGAAAAGGAAGAAAAGAAAGGAAGAATAAATGAAAGGAAGAAAGAATGAAAGAAAGAAACGTAAGAAAGAAAGAAAGAAAGAAAGAAGAGCCCAGCGAAAAATAGAAAAGAACGAATCCATACCAAAAATTTGACACTGATAAAGGTAATCGGGAAATGGATAAAGAAAAATAAGATGTGGTATCGAAAGAAAGGAGGAATGGTGAATAAAACAAAAAAAAATGGATGAAAGAAGTAAAAATCAGAGAAAAAAAAAGAAAGAAGTCAATAAGTAAAAGAAGGAAAGGAACGACAAAATATAAAAAAAAATAAAAACCAAAGGAAAAAATTACGAATGTAAGCAGCCCAAGATGGAGACGTCGCCTTCGAAAGTTAGAGAAACAAATTTTTAAAAGGGTAGAAGGAGGGTGTCGACACAGGTAGACAACGGAAGAGATGCAGTAAAGTGGGAAGGAAGAGGGTGTAGTGGAGGTTGGGCGGGGGGAAATTACGTCGGAATTATGACGAGGTTGAGTTGTGCCACCCGACGATATGACGACTGCAAGGCATGTCTGTGAGAGGAAAAGAAAAGGAGAAAGCAGGCAGTTGATAGAAGATCGCTAAAGATGATGTATTTAGGAGAAAAAGGGTGGTATGACACTGAAATGTAAGAAAAAGATAAGTAAAGAAATGTAAATTAGAATGTAAATAACTAAACATACAAATAAATACACACATTTGAGATAATCCCAAAGAAAATGAACAAGTAAACACCCCAATATATACATACATTCATACCTACACACACACGCGCGTGCTCGCGTATATATACACATCTATCTATCTATCTATCTATCTATCTCTCTCTCTATCTCTCTCTCTCTCTCTATATATATATATATATATATATATATATATATATATATATATATATATATATATATATATATATATATACCTATATATACATATATATTGAAAAAAATGAACATACTTTTATAGATGATGGACTCTCCATCTAATTATACTTTTACAAGACGGGAGAGTCCATCAATACATGAAATTTACAAGACGGAGTTATATTTGTGAAATGTGTGTGTGTGTGTTGTGTCTGTGTGTGTGTGTGTGTGTGTGTGTGTGTGTGTGTGTGTGTGTGTGTGTGTGTGTGTGTGTGTGTGTGTGTGTAAATGTCCAATATATCTGTAAAAGGACAATAAGAATAAAGACAAAAAATTCATTTTAGCCGATAAGTTTCGTCCTCTGATTGACTTTATCAAAGTTCTTGTTTGCTTTCAGAGTAGTCTTCAGAAGATAAGTTCAGGGAGGAATTTTCAGCACATTTAAAACAAATGAATTCAAATAGTAGTAGTAGTAGTAATATATATATATATATATATATATATATATATATATATATATATATATATATATATACAAACACCGTTAGAAAACTATTTTTGTTCTGTATACATACGGAGAATTTGTGCAATATGCCTTTAATCATTTCTAAGATCGAACGGTTCAAAGCTTAATCTAACAGTTTTGCAATTTTGGACAGTTTTATTTACATTATTCGGACTACTGTCCTCATCGTTGTCGCCATATTTATCACAACCTTTCGGTCGTTTTACGCTCCGGCCTTCTTCAGGTGGTTGGAATGTCGAACTGAACCCTTTATTTCGCTCACTGGGGTAAACTAGTTCTAGTTCCACGTGCCATGTTTAATGGATGTCAGTTATCAGTTATCTCCTGTTAATTCCCCTCTCCAAGTTCTCCACTGCCTTAACCGGGTATTGAACTCACACTCTTTGGGTCCTGTCACTGGATCTAACCAACGCCTTTACCCACTTGAGGACACATGGCACAGTAGATAAACAGGAGATAACTGATAATTGACATCCATCAAACATGGCAAGTGGAACTAGAACGTAAAAAGGTTCAGTTCGATTTTCAACCCTTTGTCTGTTTCATGCTATATGCAATCGTGGCCTGACGATTGCATATAGCATGAAACAGACTGTCGCCTCTAAGTGATGACTTTATGTTCACTTTTATATTTACACACGCTCTATCTCTGATATCGAGCACTTTATCCCATAAATATAGCACACCTTAAGACTATATTTCTTCATCTTTATATATATATATATATATATATATATATATATATATATATATATATATATTCAATCAATATAAACATATGTCCAAAAATCTTAAGCTTAAATAAGTTTACGGTA
>CAHIKZ030000574.1:887500-917500 GCA_903632075.3 Acanthosepion pharaonis | reverse complement strand
GAAAAGCTGAATAATTTTTTTTTTTTAAAGTTGTCATTGCGTGTCGAATTCAGTAAGACACTCTCTGTCACACACACACTTCCACACACACGCACGCGCGAGCACACACACACATACAGATAGATAGATAGATAGATAGATAGATAGATAGATAGATAGATAGATAGATAGATAGATAGGAGGAATGAGTAATTAATTAATTGTGGAGTAATGGATAGCGATTGAAGAATCTGAGAGCAGAGATCAAATTCCAGTCGAATTTATTACGTTCGCTTACGTGATATAGAGATGGATAATACGGTTTGTTCCTGAGGATAACGACGAAATGCTCGAAACCATTAGAACTGATGGTGAAAATACTGTACGATTCCATCTCGTGACCCCAACTTCACTGCCGCCACCATGGCTAATATCGGGGTCCTATGGCTTGGATAGCCACCGGTCTAGGACAAGAACAAGTCTAAATTCAAAACATCTGAGGAGGACCGTTTCTGCACAAGACGTCACCACCAGACCATACTTACGGGCTTGTTTGGTTCTAACAACTGAGCGGCTCTACGTTCACCTGTTGAATACGATGGGAGATTCCTCCACACACAAACACACACACACACACACAAAAACACATACACAAACACACATATATATATATATATATATATATATATATATAGATAGATAGATAGATAGATAGATAGATAGATAGATAGATAGATAATATTAGTCGTAAATATACACACACATAAGTATATATACACATAGGTGCATACACATACATGTATATTTTTTTTTAATAAAAAATTCCAAGATGATAGAATCCAGGTAGAACTCAATGTCCAGGACAGAGTAAGGATATAATAAAAAGGCTTAAACACTAATATTCCATGGTCATAATTTATTCCATTGGAATCGTAAATACGATCCAATTCATCAGACCTACAAATTAGGTACCTAATCGCTCGGACAGATAGATAGATAGATAGATAGATAGATAGATAGATAGATAGATAGATAGATGTGTTTACTTGAGTATGTGTGTGTGAATATATATATATATATATATATATATATATATATATATATATTTATTTAGGGGAAGAGCTGGCATATACGGTTGGATAGTAGTTTGTAACCTCGGGTTTCACGCTTTCGCGATCCCCAAAAAACGCGCGTAATCCATGCAACCATATATATATATATATATATATATATATATATATATATATATATATATATATATATACACATACACACAGACATGTATACACAGACCCACACATATATATGAATGTGTGTGTGTGTATGTGCGTGTGTGTGTATAGATATGGTATGATAAAAAACATACGTATAAGCACATATACCTGAACGTCCATATGCATTTCTTTCGCATATGTTATAAAACTGTGCTCAGTGTTATATAAGAGAGCTATTAAGTATATATTAATTAATATACATAATATCCCTCGTCTATAGCACGACTCGGAGTTTCATGCAGTTACGCAATCTTCATGTGCTGTATACTCACTTCATGAATTTCGCGTTGTTCGATTCGTAACGTTGCACGTGCCAGCGCGCATCTTTGTTTGAACGTATACGCGTCTATGTGTGTGTCTCTGCTTTAATCAAATAGTCTCGTTCTTAAGATCAGTTAAAATTGATTTTATTTAAACCTAAGAGCTAAACAAAGTAGTAAACACGGTGGAGTAATAGATAGCCGAGTTCGAATTCCAGTCGAATCCATTACATTCACTTACGTTCTAATACACTTGGGAAAGTTACGAATCCTTTTCTTCTCCCTCCAGCTATCGGTAAATAGCAGGACAGAGAGATGTTCTATAGCCTTGGATGGCAACTGGTCTAGAAGGACAACTCTGAATTCAAAACCTGTGGAGGGTCGTTTGGGGACCTTGTTGCACGTAGTGCACCAGGTCTTTGTATTCGGCCCTTCAAAAAGTATGGATGGTCCTGCACGAAACCTTCACCACTATAATCAAATCTCATGTGCTGGTGTCGGGCTATCGGTTTCCTGGGAACTGATCTGCTTGACCCTCATACGTCGAATTCGACCGAAGAGTATATATATTTTAATTTTTTGTTTAGTGTGTGTGTGTGTATATATATATATATATATATATATATATATATATATATATATATATATATATATATATATGGGACTGATTCCCAAGAGGATGTTTCCCCGATCACTATAATTTTGGTTAACCGTGTTTATCTTCGCCTCCTATACACATAAATTGTTTGTTACTTCATAAACCTCTAACATGACTACTCGCTACCCAGGCCTTATACAGGGTGATCCTCACTTTAATATTTATCTCTATCTATAAAAGGCAGGATGTGTGTGTTTAACGAATGCACGGCCGCAATTTTCGACGGATTTGCACCAAAATTTGCATGCACATGCTCCAAGTGAGCGGGGAGGCCAAGACAGACTTAACATTTCCCTACTCCCATCGATAGAGGAAATAATCGATTTTTTTCATGCTTCTATAGCAGTTTTCATGTAGTTTGCGGCCATTTTCTACTGGCCAGATTGAGAGCCAATAGCTGGCTGCCACGAATAGGCAGGAAGATTCTATTGGCCAGCGTGAGAGCCAACAGCTGACTGACATGAATATTAACTAGCATGCTAGCATGCAAAAAAAAAAAATCGATAGCTGCATTCGTCACAAGTGGGAAAAATTTAAATCTGCATAGCACTTTACTCCAATTGACTCATTTGCTTGCTTATACTCAACGTTGATTCTGATTCCACAGAACTGGGTTGGGTGTGAAAAAGTATTTGTTGTTAACATTCTTTTTTCATTCGGTTTTTTTCCAGTTACGAGTCCTTTTTTAAAGCTGATCGTTTTGTGTTCATTTTGTTTAGTTCTTTTTTCGTAACAGATTTAATGTTTAGTATAGAGCTTAGAAAAAATTCGCAGTGTGAGATTGGCAAGAAGTAAGGCATGTAGCAACATCAGCACGGCAAAGGGCACTCCTTTAAAGGCAAGGAAGGGCAAAAATATTTTAAGTCAAGTGATAGCGATTGCTGTATGGGTCGTACGATTTTTTGAATCAAGCACTCAAGCACGGGCAACGCCGGGCCATGCTTCTAGTATATATATATATATATATATATATATATATATATATATATATTGTTGCGTGTGTGTGTGTGTGTGTGTGTGTGTGTGTGAATGAATCCAAGCGTCCAAGCTATAAAATAAAGTTAACTTACATTTTTTTGTCCATGCTCCTTTATCTCAATAACTGGTTTATGAATGTCTAAGCTAGATACAAGACCGGTCTATTTCAATATGTCTTCGTTTCTTATTAAATTAGTACTGAAACCATATGGAATATTTATATCACCGTTTTATTTCTTCCTAACGTTAATATGTTGAGATAAATTCGACAGGAAAACATATTAGAAATTGTTTTTCAAAAATAGAATCTCGTGGCATGATCACAGGAGGGGGTAGACAAACACGATCTTTCAGGAATATAGGTTTCCATATCTTCGTGAGTTTAAAAATATAACAAAATGTGTATCTATGCATTTCAGTATGATTTACACGTTCATCCTTATCAGTGTTAATTTAAAATAGCATTTATATATATATATATATATATATATATATATATATATATATATATATATAAATGCATGTTTCATTAAATAATATAGACATGTTTTGTCTATTTATTTTAAGTAGGTTTCTTTCATATTGTCTGATAAGCTTAATCACATTATCATTGAAAGACGAAAGAAAAACACCATATTGATACATGCTTAAATCCAATCTAAGCTTTCGGCTTACATAAGCCATTATCAAAGATGAAAATTTCAATATTTCAAACAACACACGGACGAAACAACAATGATAGTCAGCCCTTGCTGCATGAAAAATTTCAAAGCAACGACAAACTCGTGTATACAAGATGCGGAAGCGAAAATCGAGTCGCAGCTCGTGACGTCACACATGACCACGCGAAAGTGAAAACGAAAAGTATTAAGTATGGGAAGCCGTATGTATAATTCAATGACTTCTGTTATAAATTGTAGGCATTTAAGAATATGTGTGGAGATTTCATAGTTTATTTTGTTCAGGTTAGGTTTCAATTGTTTTATGTATATAGCTTCAAGAATTTTAAATTTTTGTTTACTGTTTTCATATTTAAGTATAGTTGTGTTTTCAACAAGGATTTTCCGGAATTGAGTACGCGGCCAGGCATGTTGTTTTAAATGCCTAAAAATTTTAGAGTTATCATTTAAATGTAGAGTCAAGCGCTGTGAAAGCGAGTTTGTGGTGTGACTAACATAAATATTATTTAATTCATTAGAGATACAATCTCCCAAAGGGTATTTGAATTTGTAAACTATGTTGGGTTTTTGCAAATCGCTAACGGGAAAGGGAGTAACAATCATTGTGAATAGTTGGATATACTTGATTTGGTGTAGTATATTATTAACCTAATTCTTTTACTAGGATCTGTTGTAGATATATTAGTATTTACTAATATTTTCGTATATTTTCATCTTATTTATAATTAGTATGCATTTGACTATGTTAAAAGAGATTAATATGTTTGGAATTAGTTAAAGCAGTATTATGTTCTATTTGCTTAGTATTACGACTTCTAAGAAAGTATTTCATTCGTTCATCAACTATATAGTTTGGAAAGCTATTATTAAGTGTTTGTTTTATATTCTTTAGTTCACTGTAAAAAAATCTGTTTTGTAGTGTGAATTAGTTTCTGCACGATTTATTAGATTATTTATAATTGCTATTTTGTAGTAATATGGAAATTCGCTTTTGTAGTTAAGTGTACACGAATTTAGGCTGGTCAGTTTTTTTTTGTATGGCGAAATAGTAAATTTGTTATTATTTGTGTTTATCAATATGTGAAGGAAGGGAATTTTATTAGTAGTATTGAGTTCATATGTAAATGTAAGGACAGAATCATCTTGAAAATGTTTTTGAAGTTGAAGTATTTCATCTGTATTTTTAACTAGAATAAGGATATCAACAACATATCTTAGATAGATGGAAGGTATTTTAACATTTGTAAATATCTTATTTTCGAGGTTCGACATGTAAAAATTGCTAAATGTCGGACCCAGTACTGAACCCATGGAGACACCATCACGTTGTATATATATATATATATTATTACTATGATATAAGAAAGGGACTTCAGTAATACAAACTAATAGTAGTTTCCGTAATATATACGGATTTTCATGCAGCAAGGGCGGACTATCATTGTTGTTTCGTCCGTGTGTTTTTTGATATATTAAAATTGTCATCTTTGATAATGGCTTATGTAAGCCGAAAGCTTAGATTTGATTTGAACATGTATCAATATGATGATTTCTTTTAGTCTTTCAATGATAATGTGATTAAGCTCATCAGACAATATGAAAGGAACCTACTTAAAATAAATAGACAAACCTTGTCTATATAATTTAATGAAATATGCATTAATGAAAAATCTCTGCCCAAATATACACAATATATATATATATATATATATATATATATATGAAGAAATATAGTTTTAAGGTGTGCTATATTTACTGGATAAAAGTGCTCAAAATCAAAGATAGAGGAAATGAATATATAAATATAAGAGTGAACATTGAAGGCAACACTCAGAGGCGACAGGCTGTTTCCTGCTAGACGCAATCGTCAGGCTGCCAATTGCGTCTAGCATGAAACAGACTGTCGCCTCTGAGTGTTGACTTCAACGTTCATTATATATATATATATATATATATATATATATATATATATATATATACATATATATATATATATATATATATATATATATATATATATATATATATATATATATATATATATATATATATATATATATATATATATATATATATATATTATTTTCTTTTTAAAAATATGATTCCATCGTCACATAGAAATTTCTATGTTTCAAAACTGAAACTAATATTTTAAATTTAATTATAAAATTAAGCTTAAAATCCAGAATTTCGATCCATTGTTAAGCGATGCTCGGAATAACTTTTATGTGGTTGGGATTTAATTTCCCTAGACAACATCTTCACCAAATATATGTTGCTTATAAAGTCAGGTTAAGTTTAGGGAGTGCCTGCTCACAAAGACATCCGTTTTCACAGTCTCGTCTGAGTTTTCAATGACAAAAAAATGTGGCAGTTTTATATATCCGCTTAATTCACCTTATTATACACAACAATTTTCTAAAAAGGGTTATCTAAATATGAGTAAGTCATATGTTTAATATTTAAATTTTATCCCTACAGATTTAAAGTACCATTCCTACTTCAGGACTTCATCGGACTCAACTTGTTATGTTGGTGTGACTACACATGCGCACGATTGAGGGGTATTTGAAATTTAGAATTTTTATTTTTTATCTAGTTGAATTCATTTAGATTCTTTTTCTTTTTCTTCCCATCACTTTTATAAGTATGTATTCGACACTATGATATTAAATCTGCCAGTGATGCTGAAATAATGTAAGTGCCAGGGGGTACTGAGCACAACTTTGACAAAAAATTCCCACTCTGATCAAAAGAGTACATAATTCACTACGACGTAAATATCACCAGAATGTATTACTCGCAAGATCATCTGCAGTAAATTTGCGTAAAACCACTTCAATATTACCAGCTCACTTCACTTTTTTGCCAGACTTTGAATTATGATACGTTGTTTCTTCCATATATATGGACGAACCTGTCAACCATCTGATGAACACTCAGGAACGTTCTCAAATTTTAGACTTGATAATCCAGTGACATTTTTCCCTTTTATATAAACATGTACAACAAAATAAATTCTACATTGACTTGTTAAAGTCTCTCAGAGGACGAAACGCCTCGGATCACAATATTTTTTTTTCCCTTCTTGTCACTTTTTATTCATACATAAAGTGTGCGATGGATAAATTATCGTCTAATAAACTGAAAATGAAGCCGACATCTCATATTAACATATATTTTTACTAAAATTACACAAAAATATCTTAGATATACCAAAAAGTATCTTCTGAACGTTCTCTTTGTTTAAGTTAGGGAATACTGTCATAATCCTTGCCTTCAGTTTATCTTTAGTATTATAAGGAGTTTTGTTGGTCTCTGTCAACTGCGACTAACAAATAATAATCAAAAGAGTTGCAGCCTAAGGAGTTATGTGGCCAAATATAAGGGGTGATGTGGTCGCTGAAATTGACTGGATTATCATGCTTGTGTGGCATGGTACAGAGCCTGAGGGTCTTTCCACACACACTCTTGACTCAGGGCAGCACTACCTCTTCAAATCAATTCATGTAGGCCTCCGTGTTGCGTCTGGGAACCTGTGCGAAGATGAATGGTGGTATAACGTTGCCATCACTAGTGCTCTCTCCAAACACCTTCGTAATCACCATTAGAGTCATCCAACTCTTTCCGAATCTTCTGCGCTGTTCTCAGATTGACACTCAAACACTCTTAAATGTGAATGCCAAGCTGTACAGTATGTCGTTTTCAAATATCTGTCAGAGTGAATTCCGTCATGGTGCTCTTTTTCTCACAGACTGTGCCCAACTGACTCTTCTTTAGTGTGTAGTCGACAAATACAAACAACGCACATGCGCGAAATTAAAATATAAACTGGCGACAATATAGCCATTGCATCCTACATTTGTAATCCGGGCACTTGAGGAATACAAAGCCAACAAAATGCTAACAACATTAGCAATAAGATTGATGATATTTATTATATATTGGATTTTTTAATAACTTGAGGCGTGAAGAAAAATTTTTTTAAAGTTGTAATTTTCAAGATACGTCTGTGTCCTTCTTCAACAAATAAAGAAGTGAGACTTACTCTTCTGAGGAATGTTATTTCGTTTTATTATATATATATATATATATATATATATATATATATATATATATATATATATATATGTGTGTGTGTGTGTGTGTGTGTGTGTGTGTGTGTGTGTGTGTGTGTGTGTGTGTGTGTTCGCTTATTTCAAAGGAACAAAATCTACATTATCGAAACAGGTGATTGAAGTTATAAGTCTGACGCTTGCATTTTACTTTAACTATATCTTTAAAGAAATTATATACAGTGCTATACAGTGCTGTTCGATAAGAGTGACTCACCTGATTTTTTTTTACTAAATGTTCTCTCCTCAGATTAAACGAAAGTTGAGCTAAATTCAAAGGATAATTTAGCAGTAAGTACTGTCAAGCATCCGTTCAGTATAATGTTCTTGCAATGCTTTTCTTTTCATGGAACTGATTTCTTAAAACCTATTGAAAAGACCCTCAGGAGCGAGCAGTACAAGAGAATTTTAGAGTCTTGTCTGCTCCCTTCTGCTGAAAGGGTGCAAATCGAACCCCACCAAGCTCTTTTTTATGCAGGATAATGCTCCCTGTCACAAATCAATTATTAGATATTTCGAAGTATATTACCTATTATAAATAAATTATACCTCTATTATTCTTTATTTAAAGCTGTTCAGTTATATTTCTATTGATTACTAGTTGCAGGAAATAAGTGAGTTTTTCCCTAAATCTCATTTATATCCAAAATTATAATTATCAATAGAATACCTTAGGGTAAGTAAACATTTTTACTAGGAAGGGGTCTTTATATTAGTAAGATTAAAAATTAGTCTGACCCCATAAAACATTTTAAGTAAAAAAAATAAGGTGAGTCATTATATCGAACAGCACAGCATTTCTGTAATTAGACCGATGGAGAAATTAGATATTTGGTTAGATTTTAGATGATTTGAAATCAGTTTTGTAGCCGTATTTTAGTTCCCATTATGCAATACACAATACATACAAGTATTTCGAGACAAGTGCTTTACGCTGTTCATTTCCGATGAAGATTGTTATTAAGAGGACAGTAAGCAGAGAAGGATAATGGCTTATGAAGTTCGACAGTACTCAATTGGGAAATTTATATTTAAACTTTGACCAGAAAGCAGGAAAATGTCGGGCAATAGAAAATATCCACACCCACCAAAAAATCAGATTAGCAAAGAACTTATATGACCTTTAACCAAGCTTGTATATATAAGAATTAACACTGCGAGAAAAGAAAAATATAAGGAGAAGAAAGAAACCGCTTGTAAAATACAAATTTATTAATAAAAAGGAGCTAATAATATATATATATATATATATATATATATATATATATATATATAGAGAGAGAGAGAGAGAGAGAGAGAGAGAGAGAGAGGGAGAGAGGGGAGCAGAGAGGAGGCACTGTGGAGCAATGAATATTAACTGGGATTGAGGAATCGGAAAACCGAGTTCGAATTCCAGTCGAATAAATTGCATTCTCTTAAGTGAATATCTTTGGAAAGGTACAAAAATTTTTCTTCCTACCCACCCCTAGCTATGAGTAAATACCAAGACACACTGAGTTCTATAGCTATGGGTGGCAGTCGGTCTAGCAGAAGGACAATTCTGAAATCAATCATGTGAATGCTTGGTTGGGGAACTTGTGACTTATTGTGAACCCCTTCTTTGTTTTTGGCTCTTCCATAATGCGCACTTGGTTTTGTACAAGCCTTCACCACTATAATCGAATGATCTGGGCAGGAGTTTAGGAACTAAATCGAAGGAAGTGCCTATATATATATATATGACGATCGCAAAAGCGTGAAACCCAAGTCACAAACTCACATCAATCCAACCAAATATGTTAGCCCTATCTCTGATATTGAACGCTTTCTTATAAGTACCACGCATATAACATATAAATAATTATATATATATATATATATATATATATATATACACACACATATATATATATATATATATATATATATATATATATATATTTACCAGACTCTTATATATATATATATATATATATATATATATATATATATATATATTTATAGTATATATATATATATATATATTTTAAATATATATTTCAAGTTGATTTGGTCGAGATCAAAACAAGCAAATAAAATGCGCGCAACATAACATCACGACCTAACATGCAAAAGTGAGATATTTGCGTGTTCGTCTATAACGACTTTTACGAGCGCGTCAATAACGACAAACGCGTTCAAGAAAATTTCATTGCAGATAGATTTTACTTAAAGGAACGATTAGTCAGCTTATCTTCGTACCCTGCCTGGTGGCAAACGCTGCTGGTGGCGCCAGAGGTGGCGGTCCCGCCATAGCCACCGAAACCGTGGTATCACCCCTGGTCGGCGGCTGATGAAGACAGGGTATCGCACGTGCTAACACACGTTGTATGTTTAATATATATATTATATATATATTTACTAGACTCTTATATTATATATATATATATATATATATATATATATATATATATACAAATGTAAAAGAACGAAGAGTAAGATATCAGCGTTCAAAACATTAATTTAAATCAGGGCTCAATACAATGCAGTGTTATATTAGAACATGCACATGCCCACTACAAAATTGTACATCTTGTTTCAACGTTAAAAAATATTTTGAACGTTTCATCAGGTGGGGAATCAATGCTGCTAAAATATTTTATTCAGAAATGCAGATATCCAAACATACCTTCCACTTTCTTCCGTCACTGGAAAGTTTCCTATAATAGGTATAAAAGAATTTACACGTGGAGAAAGAAAGCAATAGTCAAGTTTCAGTTTCGAACAACTGGTGGTCTCTTCAATCATCAGCGCTTCAAAGCCTTCGTACGCAAATTATTCGTGATTTGTTGTTTGCTGATGTTGATGCTCTTGTAGAGACATCCTTTGAGGAGGCCCAATATCTAATAAATCATTTCTCTGCTGCATGTAAAGCATTTGGTCTTACACTTAGCATAAAGAAAACTGAAGTTGTACACCAACCTTGTCCTACTCCGAAGCAATTCTGTGGCGAGAAACAAAACCACCAATCTACAAATTTCCAGAGAGACCATTGAGAGTAGAAGACAAACCCCTGAACTATGTAAAGTCTTTCACCTATCTTGGTAGCAAAGTCAATTACAGTGGAACTTTAGATGATGAAATCATGCATCGGATTGCTAAGGCTACCAGTGCTTTCGGCAAACTTTGCCATCGCTCGTTTAATGAGCGGGGTATTCGACTGGATACGAAAATTCGGGTTTACAGAGCTGTTGTACTTGCCATCCTATTGTTTGGCTCAGAGTTGTGGACTCCATACAGGTACCATATACGCCAGTTAGATGTTTTCCATAAAAGCTGTCTGCGTGCAATCTGCGGAGTTAAGCTTCAAGATAGGACATCTGACGTTACGGTGGACTGGTCATGTCTTGAGAATGCCTGATGACAGGATACCCAAGATCGTAATGTACAGCCAGTTAGATCAGGACTACAGGAATGTAGGACGCCCATGGCTAAGATACAAAGACAAGCTGAAAAGCAATTTGTCATCAGTCAATATACCACATAACACCCTTGAGGGCTTAGCCTTGGAGCGGGTAGAATGGAGATCAACGTGTTTGAGTGGACTCAGCAATTTTCAATTTGCTTGTCTTAATCATCTTCAAGAAGCGAGAGCAAGATCTAAAAGGTCAGCCAATCTAACAGTGATCTCATCTCACGATCCTCACACTTGCTTCATATGTGGCCTCTTTTGTAAATCACTAGCAGGTCTTAAATGCTACTTAAGATTATCGCACAAAATTTCATAACTGAATCAATAAGCTGTCAGATCCTCATACGTCGAAACCGACGGGAGAGTCCATTATATATATATATATATATATATATATATATATATATATATATATATATATATATGCGAGATGTGATCAGAAAGAATCGGAACTGGTGCTATGGAAAGAAAACTACAGAACGTATCATTTCTGAATTTAATCTCCTGCGAAGTCGTCCACTTCTGGCGCCACATACTTTTTCTAGCATTGTCTCCATCGATGGAAGCATTCCTGGAACTTGTTTTTGTGGTATCGAGAAGCTGCCTCGTCATATTCTCTTGGATTTCCTCGACATCTTGAAATCTTGTCCCTTTCAAGTGGGACTTTATTTTTGGGAAGAGGAAAAAAAACACAAGAGGTGAGATCAGGTGAATACTGCATGTGTCGGATCTGGGGGATATTGTTCCAAAACTACTTCACTGATGGAACCTCTGCCGTGTGCTGGTACGACCACACTTTAAATACTTTCCTTTCCAAGCACTGCTAGAAACAACGGGAGTGAAAACGTTATAATCTAGTGTCTATCTGCGAGAGTGTTGAAAGTCAATCTGTGTCAAGTGGCTTCACTCTGTTTACTTTAACTCCGTTACCATAGCAGCAGTCCCGAAACTTTTTGATCAGTCGTCGTATATATAATTTTTGCCTAACGTCTGATGCATGAATGCTATTTGTGAACCGAAATTCCTGGAGGGCAACTCATATTTCTTTATTATAGTACCTTTTCGAAACGTAATTAGCTTAATTAAATAATAGTTATAATGAAAATTTTACATAGAAGATTGAATTTTATTGCAAAGTTCTTCTAGAATAATAGTTCAGTATCTTTATCTCTTTCTCTATCGCTATTTTCTCTTTTGAACTCTCCCTTCCTCGCTCTCTGTCTTTCGTCTCTGTCTTATCTATATAATTGTATTATTCAAAATCTGCCAAGAAAGAGTGCTCAGTAGCGAGGATAGAAAATTGGTAGATACATACAGAGACACGTTAGTGTAATGGATAGCGGCTCGGATTGAGAAATCGGAAAGCCGAGTTCGAAGCCCAGTCGAATTCTTTACATCCACTTACGTGATATATTGATTTTCCAAAGGGTAGCTTAGATGTGGCACAAGGTCGAACGTATGGAGCAACCAATTAGGATCGCACTCACTACTCAGTCATAATTGTTCTCGCGAGACAAGCTTGCTAACCAAAACACCGTCTCAAGGTACCCCACTTACCTGATATATATATATAAAGAGAGAGAATACAGTTTTTTTTTTTAGGATAACGAGGAAACGATCAAAACTGAAACTAAAGGTGAAAATACGTTATGAATCCATCTCTTCTCCCCCCTACTATGGCTAAGTTCGAATTCCAGTCGATTTCATTACATTCACTTACGTGCTGACACCCTTGTTAAAGTAATTACATTATTTACATTGTTCGGACTCTTGGCCTCATCTTTATTGTCATGTTCACGACGTTTCGACTGTTGTACACTCCGGCCTTCTTCAGGTGATTGGAATTTCGAACTGAACCCTTTATTTCATTCACCGGAGTAGATTGTTCTAGTCCCACGTGTCATGCCTCTTCCCAATGTCTCAGTTTAACTTTAACTCAATTCTTCAAGTTTTTGGTCACCACTGCCGTAGTCAGGTATTGAACTCACAACTATTTGGGTCAAGTCACTGGATCCAACCAACGCTTTTATCCACAATAAAAATTATTAAAACATAAAAAAAATTTCAGACATACTGGGTTGTATATTAATATTTTGTATTTTTTATGTTATTACTTCAGTTAGTTTCTTCGATTAATTTCGGCTAACATGGACATCATCAGGAGAAAAAAATCCCTGCATGTTAGTGAACTAGAGGTGTGAATGACTGCATAAGCAGTATATATATATATATATATATATATATATATATATATATATATATATATTTTTGTGTGTGAAAAAAATACATATAATAATAATATAAAGTTTAGCTCAAATACTGATTATCCACGATAATGATAATGTTTGGAGTAATAAAAAAATATAAGTATATCAATTATAATGAAATTGATTGTCCGACGATTATTTAATATATTTTCTGTTTATACGTTATTTTTAGATACAATATATTTAAGTAAATGCTCTGTTTTAATTAAAATTCAGGTCAGCAAATTTAATTAATACTGTTAAATTAAAAACAAAGCACACACACACACACACACACACACACACATATATATATATATATATATATATATACACACATATATATATATATATATATATATATATATATATATATATATATATATATATATATGAAAAGTGTATATAAATATAAATAAATATATATATGTATAATTATTTATATATTATATGCATAGTACTTATTAGAAATCGCTCAATATCAGAGATCAGTTTGTCTGACGATCGCTAAAGCGTGAAACCCAGGGTCACAAACTCACATCTATCCAACCATATATATATATATATATATATATGCGTGTGTGTGTGTGCGTGTGTGTGTGTGTGTGTGTATATATTGTTTTGAAAAATTAAACTTAAAATACAAAAGTTCTGTTTCAAACGATGCTAGAATCTTCCATCGCTTGATAATGGAACAAAACTTTGTATTTTAAGTTTAAATTTATAACTGAACTTGAATTGAAATTTCAGTTTTGAAACATCGGAACTTCGATGGTAATATATTTTAAAAAAATACGGTTATAACATTATGCTCTACTGTTTTATCGAGCACTGTTTTTTAAAAATAAAAATAAATGCTAAGTACTCTGGATTATAAATCTCATTGTTCTTTCTTATTATTTTATATATCCATATAATCTCTCTCTCTCTCTCTATATATATATATATATATATATATATATATATATATATATATATATATATTAGTTTCAAAAGTAGCTAAACGATCAAAGATGTAAACGTAAACCAGCTCTTAAACCATTTAACATTTCCTTTTCCAACATCCGCGGCATTCAAACCAACTTCGTTTATTGTTGAGAAGTCTCCTGATATACTAACTCTCTGCGAGACCAAACTTAACTGGTCAATCCTCTACATTGATTTCTCGATCCTCGGTTACCATGCACCCCTTAAAAAAGACTCTACAACACGAATGCATGGGCTGAGAACTTACGTCAGGGATCTTCTAGGTAGCTCTCTCTTGAATCTCTTGACCATTCATGTGTCTCCGTCTGTCTGTCCTCGGTGCTGTATGCTACATCTTCTTACTCTATTATTCTCCATCCTCCCAAGACTCTGGTGTTCTCGGTGGAATTTCTGATAATATAGATAGGGCTATCTCTCTTCATCCATTTCCACATATTTTTCGTGTTCGGTGACTTTAACGCCCACTATACCAAGTGGCTTAAAAAACCTCTATAACTGACCTTGCTGGCATACAAAACCTTAACTCAATTACTCAATCCCTGACACAAGTTGCTAACTTTCCCATACGTTTCCTTAATAGCCACGACGGTAAGGCTTCCCTTCTCCATCCCTGTCTTACCTCCATCCCTGAGTCTCATCGTGCTAAAAAGCTCTGCCCTCTTGAAAACTCTGATCATGACGTATGTGTCTGTTAACATCTCCTTCTACTGCTCCCGTTGGAAAGAACCTCCTACCAACAGAACATCTTTCTGTTATCAGACTGGAACTCGTTCCGTGATTTTCTTCGAGATGTTCCATGGGATGTGGTCATTAATTTCCCCATTCAAAAAGGCGCTTCCGAGGTCTCCTCCAGGGTTAATCTGGAATCGAGGGAAGGAAATATAAAGTTAAATCACGCTCAACCCCTTGGCTCTCATCTGCTTGCTCAGCTGCTTTTGCCCATACCAATCACTTATCCCGGCTGTACCAGAGCGACATGTCTGATTACAACAGACGTCTCTTTGGCTCTGCCTATAATGAGTGAAAGTTTGTCCTCAATGAAGCAAAGTCCATATTTGCTGAAAGATTATTGGCGTCTCTGCAAGAACGTGCTGAAAAGCCACAATACCTCATTTATTCAATCAATTTGAGATTCTGACTTCTTTAGCTGATAAGGCTGAATGCTTTGCTCAGAAGTTCTCATCCAATTCAACGCTTGGCCCATCCAGTGTACCCACACACAATTTTCCCCCGACAACTGAGGCTCTACTGAGCGAGATGCACATAACCCCATTGATGGTATTGGGCATCGTCTCTAAATTAGACTCCCATAAAGCTAGTGGTGGGGACGGGATACCAGCCGTTGTCATGAAGAACTGTGCTTCTGAACTGACTCTTGTCCTCTCCAAACTATATAACTACTGCCTCAACGACTCTTGCTTTCCAGTCTGTTGGAAGTCCTCATCTGTTGTCCCTGTCTTTAAGAACCTTGAAGGCCCCTCTGACCCATCTAAATCCCGTTCTATCAGTTTCCTACAACTATTCGGAAAAATCTTCGAGGCTTTAATCAACGCTGAAGTGAATAAACACCTTACATCCTATGGTCTGGTATCTGAAAAGCAATATGGTTTCCGCTTTGCTCGATCTACTGCTGATGTGCTCACGGCCATAACTGAATTTGTTTACCAATCACTTCACAATAACGGAGAAGCTCGAGTTGTGGTTCTTGATATCTCTAAAGCATTTGATAGGGTTTGGCATGCCGGCCTTCTTCGTAAGCTTCATAGATACGGAATTTCAGGACGATTATTTGACTTAATACAACCATTACTGTCAAACCGTGAAATGAAGGGTTCTCCTGCAGTTCCTTTCTCATGAACGCTGGTGTTCTCCAAGGCTTTATCCTGGGTTCTACACTGTCTCTGATCTTTATTGACGATCTTCCTGATGTCATCAGTTCCCAAGTAGCCATCTAAGCAGAGAACACTACTACTATACTCTGTTATCGCTGACAGAACTATCTGTTGTGAATTCCGAGATGAAATTCGGTCTCCAATGAATGACAAACGCAAGAATTAAAGATAAGAAATTAAATGTATTTACACAATAATACAATGGGTAATACTGTTAGTAAATCCAGGAACGCCGTTAGTAGCAATAATATATATATATATATATATATATATATATATATATATATATATATATATATACAGTCTCAAGTAGGATTTCCTTAGAGTCTACTTGCTTGTAACTGACTTCTACAAGCGGTTACCTCACACTATTACTCTACCTCCAACTCAATCACAATCTCTATCTGTAAGTAATAAGAGGACAACGAAAATATATGTATTGTTGTATCCGAAAATGAGTTATTGTTTTTGGAGCGTGCAGTAGCAACGCTGAGTTTGATTTTAAATTTTTTACAGTTGTGCGTTCATGTACAAATATGGTGATAAACGAATTTTTTACTGGTAAATTTTCTGCCAAAGTGGCATGAACTATATTGTTCAATAATTACAGTAATATCGCACTTATTATCCAAAAGTCGCACTTGGATCAGTTATTTTAATTTCGATAAACGTGCAATCAATTTACAAATTCATGAATTATTCACACAAAAACAAATGCAAAGGTTAATGATTTAATTGGCGAGAAATCCATCGTCGCAAACAATTCAAATAATATACAAAAACCTCCGAATCCGTTATTACTTATTACTAAGAGAAAAAACAAGAACAACATCTATTCCATACCTGAAGATGTCTGTAGGAACAGACGAAAGCTTGTAGTAAAAATAAGAACTAATGCGGCAGAAATTTATAGAAACAAGGATCTTTTCATTCATAACGGATTCGGAGGTTTTGGTATATTATTTGAATTGTTTGCGACGACGGATTTCTCGCCAATTAAATCATTAACCTTAGCATTTGTTTTTGTGTGAATAATTCATGAATATATATATATATATATATATATATATATATATCGTTAGTTAGTTAGTTATTGAAGTTATTTTGTAATCCGTATGAATAATTCTAATTCCAAGGAGGATATAATTCACAGAGCTCAATGTAAAAACAGAGCAAATATTAATCATATTAAGAAACAGAGAACGTTAAGTGTTCATAGGATTATAATTTATTTCCTTAGAACCTGGATTTACGTCCTATGTCATCAGATCTCCATTTTCACACACACACACACACACACACACACACACACACACACACACATATATATATATTTAAGCGTGGATTAAAAATACAACTTTTAATTCTTTAGAATTTTTTTTGTTTGCTTTGTGAAGCTTTCGAGATAATAATCGGAATGAACAAAATGTTCTTTCCTTTAAAATGGGACCTTGCTTTCTGTGACGTTTTCCATTTTAGCGGTAAAGCATAGTAGAGCAAACAAGGATGCCCTAAAAAGGGGACGCAGGTTCAAGCCCTGTCGGAGAAGGCATTTTCTTCACTAAGGTTTCTTGAATGCGCAGGCCGATGTATAAGGATACATAATAAAAAAGGTGGCATCTTTTTCAGATACGAAGTATTCACTATAACAAGATTTGAAGTATTAAAAAAATGTCGGATTAAAAAGTAATCTTTAGAAATTGATTTGTTTACGTTTCGGATGCAAAACTGAACAGTAATATAATCTATATGAATAGGAGGATTTTTTTTAAAAAAGAGAAAACAAAAGTTTGCTTGCTGTGACGTTTTTCTTGTCTAACTGGTTAAGCATATTGGATCGTATTAATTGTATATTTTCTCATCCCCGAATCATGTAGATATTTACAGACTTCAGTATAAATGACCAATATTTACTTGTCACTGAACAAAGTAAATACATATAGGTTCAAATATAATGATCAATATTTACCGATACTCGAACGAAGTAAATGCACATAAACTCAAATATAAACGAACAATATTTATGTATTTCGGAAACAAGTAAATGGTATAGACTGAGTATAATTTACCAATATTTAGCTCTCCAAGAAACCGGAAATTGCTTGTAGACATAGATATAAGAGATCAATAATCACGTATCCCTGAGCCAAGTAAATGTTAAATGCAAATATGATATATACAAAATTTTAAATATCTCGAAAATTATGTGACAGATGGAAAATATGACACTGAAATCAGAACGGAGATGTGAATAGCTAAATATGGCTTCCAAAGAGTAAACTAAGTCATATGAAACAGGATAATTTTTTTTCGAAACAAAAGCAGAGTGCTGAACTGTTATGTAACATCAACTGTTCTATACGGTAGTGAATACTGGGCTATTTTATTACAGATGGAGAGGAGACTTGATTTTAGGAAGCCATTCAGGTGAAAAGACTTTCACCTTATCGTATTTTTTACATAAATATTCACCCAATTCAAGGTGCAAACTCGACGTTTACCGTCAGTCAGTTACGTGCCATGCTTAGGCAATCATGTATCTTTCGATACATGACTGACGAGGCGGATTGTTCCCTGCAGTAGGTTGCCACCTCTTTCTGCGGTAGACCAGTTGCCATCCAAGGCTATAGAACCCAAATGAATGTAATGGATTCGATTGGAATTCAAACTCGGCTCCCGATCCCTCAATCTAAATGTCCGGCTTACACTAGGGTCAAACGAAGCGCATTGATCGGGTTTCAGTCAGTTATGTGCCATGCGTGATACACGCTTAGGCGATCATGTATCTTTTGATACATGACTGACAATGCAGATTTTTTCCCCGCAGTAGTTTGTCATTTCTTTCTGCGGTAGACCAGTTGCCATCGAAAGCTATAGAACCCGTTCTGTCCTGCTATTTACCCTTAACTCGTGGGAGAAGAAGAGGATTCATACCTTTCCCAAGGGCATTAGCACGTAAGTGAATGAAATGGAGTCCTCAATACGAGCAGCTTACTGAATAAAGTTGATTTATGTATCTAAAAGAACGAAATCAGTGCGGATTATGCTGATATGCAGGATAAATAACAGATGACCTGCGCTTTGAAGAGATTGCGGAAGCATCCTTTTGATAGTTTGTTCCACGGAAAAATCTGTTTGAGTAAAACTTGCCCCAAACAAATGGACTACGAAGAGAATAAAAATTATTCGATCATGTATACGTGTACATACACAAAAACACACACACATATATATACATACATATGTGTGAGTGTGTATTTGTGTCTGTGATTGTGCATGTAAATGTGCACATTGGGATCAACACCCAGGACATGAAGTTTGCGTTTAAGCATTTTGACCTCAATGTCAACTTTTATATTTACATACGTTCTATATTTTTATATATATATATATATATATATATATATATATATATATATATGATAAATGAAAATATGCTAAAATATACAGAATATATATATATATATATATATATATATATATATATATATATATTTTATATTTTGGCATATTTTCATTTATGCATGTCTGATGAAACGTTTTGCACTTGTGTTATTTTTAATAATATCCTTTCATAATCACGTATAAACTTAGTTGCTTCATGTTTAAAGATAGCGAGTAATGGTTGTATTTATTCATTTTAATATTTCAACTACTTTCCATATATTCACAATATCATCTTCAGGCTTATGATGACTGAGACAAATAGTTGTGTGCGTACAAAGTAAGTGTTTGCTTTTGTGGTTATATATATATATATATATATATATATATGTGTGTGTGTGTGTGTGTGTGTGTGTGTGTGTGTGTGTGTGTGTGTGTGTGTGTGTGTGTGTTATATATATTCGATACTTATTGGAAAGAACTCAATATCAGTGATAAAGATCTGTTTAAATGAAACCTAGGTAGGTTTGATGGCTCCTTAGGATTATCTTATATATATAAGATAATCCTAAGGGAGAGAAAATCCTAAACTTCATAAACGGATCTTCAGGGTAGATCCGGCTTTACTCTGAAGCTCCGTTTAGGTGAAACTTAGGTAGGTTTGCCAGGGTCCTTAGGATTATCTTAGGTTATCGCTCTGCTTAGTGTATTGAGCACTTTACGTAGTTGTCTTTTTACTCATATTTTTTCTTTGGACTTGGAGCTTAAACACTTGGCGATTTTTTTCGCCTTGTTTTAATGTTACTAGTTCCCATTTTTCCTGGGGTACCGATTTGTTCTACTATATATATATATATATATATATATATATATATATATATATATATATATTATTTTTAATTGTTTCTACCTCATAGCTTTTTTTCCAATTAGAAAAGAGGCTTGACACCCAACAGAACAAAAAATAAAAAACTGTCAAAAGAATAGATCCTTTCATACGAACGACATTTATATAGCAGAGTCGTTGACGTGGAGAAATATTTGGGCAGGTGCCCAAACTCGTGGTAAGCCAACTGGTATTATAGTATCCCTAAACATATCTTAGCTACCCAACTGCGAGATGCAAAACCTGATTTTGGGTAGTATCCGATGATGTTGACTGACTTTTCTTTTTTTGTCGGCTATATGTTGTTCTTGCTCTGAGGATGGGAATGCAGAACGCCTTGTCTTTCTCTACTTAAAAATTATTTGATTGATATCATTTAAATCACACTCGACAACGAGATAGTAAGCATCATTAATACACGAATGCGATCAAATGTGTTTGCGTGAATGTAGATCTGCATGTGTGCAACATTATAAAAAATTTTACAGTAATGAAAATGCCGCGGATATTGAGATATCACAGTATCAATTTCAGCAACTACTTCCCCCATATTCATCCATAAATCGATGTTTTATAAAAGCTCAAATAGCCTCGAGTATGTCTGCATTCACATCATTGGCCAAATTACAAAGCAATTTCTTTTATTTTCTTTATTTCTTCCCCATTATATGTCTTTCCCATCGTGTTTCTGATACAAATCAAAGATTTCCGAATTTAAATAAACATTGTTTGAAAGAATAAAATTCCCTTCAAGAGAAATTAGATTTTTATCAATTATTTTTTCCTATTTTCAGTTCAAGTTACCATTTTATTCTGATGAAAACTAAAGATCGTTACTGTCACTTGATCTATGCTAAAATCTTTTATTTGTTATTTTTCTGGAAGTGAGCGTACATGGCTCTCCATAGCTTCCGCTATTTTCTAGATATATGCAATATTTTATCATTTTCTATCTCCCCCAGGCCATATTCTGCCATCCATTTTGACAACTACTTTAGATAGTTTAACTGCTGTCCCATTGTGCTTAGAGTGGAAAGATAAATTATATGAGACTAATCACTGAAAATCAAAACAACACATAGATGACACAAGACGTGGTAAACTTAACAATTTTATGATTCAAACCTCCACTGGATCCGTCTTGGTCCCGGCAATACCTAGTGGGACCAGAAGTGCTTACAATCATCATCATAATCAACATTATTGCTGTTGTTAGAACACTAGCTGTATCCTTTTTTTACCATCAATATGCCCTGTGTGTGTCAAATTCTCCAAGCCGTCTTTCCCCATTACGCGCCCTAGGTATTTCAACTATCACTTTCTGATTCGAAGTAGAAGTGTCCTTTTTTGTTACTGTTTGCACTAAAAGGTTCTTCTCTGCAAATATGTTCCGAGGCTTACAAGGGAAATATAGAGTTCAAAGAGGATGACATCCAGTTAGAGCTCTATGTACAAGACGGAGCAAGAATGTAATATAAAAGGCTTCAAGACTAATATTCCATATCATTATGTGATCATTATATATATAATGACAAATATGCATTTTTCCTAACCGGTAGCACAAAGCAATCGTCAGGGAGTGATTATTATTATTCATCAAGCAATAATATATATATATATATATATATATATGTATGTATATATATATATATATGTATATATATGTATGTATATATATATATATATGTATATATATGTATGTATATATATATATATATGTATATATATGTATGTATATATATATATATATATATATATATATATATATATATATATATATATATATATATATATATATATATATATATATATATATGTATATATATATATATATATATATATATATATATATATATATATATACATATATATATATATATATATATATATATATATACATATATATATATATACATAATATGTATATGTATATATATATATATATATATATATATATATATTACACTGACAAATGTAAATAAAATAAAAAGCTTAATCGCAGTACCTTGTCAATTCTTTCCACTGAAACCTGTATCAAAAAGTGATTACTGCCGAATTGCAAAAAATACACACACACACACGCATATATATATATATATATATATATATATATATATATATATATATATCAAATATGTGGTGCAGTTTTATATTACAATGAATCATTCATACAAAAAAGTAAATTAGTAAAGTTAATTATATAAAATGGCAAAATCCCTTCGCTAACTAAATTTTAAATGTTCATTAACCCACTAACTATTCGACAAATGTTATGATCCCTGTTTTTTTAAATTATAAACTGTATTAGGTCTTACTTAGATATGCAAGTACTTTCATCAGGTCCTCCGGTCATCATCAGGCATGGAAACTATTTTCTTTTTAGTAAATTTCAGGTAGAATTTCGCGACGAAAATATAATATGAATAAAAATATGTTTTTTTTTTAATATGCTATTGATAACGGATACACACTAGTGGAGCGTGCAGTTGCAACGCGAAGACTGAATATAACATTGAATTTTTTAACAAAATTGAATTTTTAATCGAGTTCAAACTTACACTCCTCACTCGTTATTATTGATATGTGTTGATTGTTTTGTATTTTGGCACACCCACCCACACATGCACCCCCATATATATATATATATGGAGAAAGAGAGATATAGATATATGAATTTATTTATCTCTAAGTTGAAATGATCCCTCTTGCTGTCGTGACACACTGATCAACTTTTACTCCCTACTGTTCCCACTTTTTAAAACTTATTCACCGTTCTCTTGATAGTTTTTGAATGGATTTTAAAAGCCCCATTACTGAAGATGATTAAACGTTTTATCTAAATAACCTGTAAAAAAGAAAATGAGTCAGTTTAATTGTGTGGGATGAACAATTATCCCATGCCCTTCCCCGATTTGGACAATTTTGCAGTTACATCATATATATATATATATATATATATATATATATATATATATATATATATGTCCCAAAAATCTGACATGAGTTAAAAGCAATTATCTTGGAAACTACTAAGTATCGCTCAATGAAATTGAACAGTTTAGGTGTTGAACATCATAAGTTCATTATGGGACCGATTTTATAAGTGTTCCATATGTGCACCGCCTGTGAGATGGCAATCGTCAACTCGGCAATTAATCTCTTGCCAAACACGTTGTAGCATGTCTCTGGTAACATTATCCAGTGGAAGTGATTTTCCAAATATATATATATATATATATATATATATATATATATATATATATATATATATATACAGCACACTATGAAATTAATACAAATGATATTGGTTTGTACAGGGACGATGGGCTAATGGTCATTAGAAACTCAACGAACTTCAAAATAGATAGAATTAGAAAGTTATTATATAAAGAATTTAAAAGCATGGGCTTAAAAAATTACAGTTAGTACTAAATTAAAAAAATAGACTTCCTAGATATAACTTTAGATCTAAATAAAAATACATACACACCTTATAAAAACCCAACACCAATCCTTTATATATACATCCTAAATCAAATCACCCCCCATCTATAATTAAACATATACCGTTATCTATAAGTAAACGAATTAGTACAAATTCAGCTAATAACAAGATTTTTGATGAGCATATCAATGGCTATAATAAGGCTCTAAAAGATAGTGGCTACAAAACCCAAAACTAGCGTATATAAAAAATGAAAATGGAAAACATAGAAAAAAACAGATGTAGAAAAATTATTTGGTATACTCCCCATATAACCAAATGGTAAAAAACAGATTAGGACATAAATTCCTCACATTAATAGTCAAGCATTTCCCTTGTGAAAATAAACTAAGTACTATTTTCAATAAAAACACACTAAAATTAAGTTATAGCTGTACAAAGAACTTAGAAAAAAATCATTAAGAACCATAATGCTAATATCTTAAATAAACACTTATACCAAAACCAAAAAAATTTAGACAATAGAAAAATTAAGATAAAAACTGATGTAAATAAACAAAAACTATGTAATTGTCGAAACCCTCAAAATTGCCCACTACAAAATAAATGTTGCACTGAATCATTAGTATACCAATGCAATATCTCTTCGATTGAAAATCCTGATAACATAAAAATATATATAGGTTGCACTAGCCATGAATTCAAAAAAAGATTCAACCAACATCAAACTTCATTTAGAATAAATAAATATAAAAATCAAACATCTCTCTCAAAATATTTCTGGCATCTAAAAGAATCAAATAAAACACCTACAGTAAAATGGAAGTTAATAAGAAGAGCTAGAATTTGTAGATCATTAAACGACCCGTGTCCTCTATGTATACAAGAGAAACTATATATTACTAAGTTTATAAAAAATAAAAATTTACTGAATCAGAGAAATGAAATAGCTATTATATGCCGTCATTGTCAAAAATTTTCCTTAAATAATATATAAAAAAAAAAAAAAAAAGTCTATTGGAATGGCAGGAAAAATGTTTTAAACTGTTATTTAAAATTTAAAATTGTGGTTAAAACGTATTAAAACATAAACACCGTTTAAAAAATTGTAGTTAAATAAAATGTATCCTAACCGAAACACCTCTATATATATATATATATATATATATTATATTTTTTATTTTAATACCTATACTCAGGCGATAATATAAATAATAGAAACAAAAAAAAGCAGACAGTAACTAAAGTTAAATCGTAAATGTTCTCAATGAACTAGACCAAAAACTACAAAACCCAATGGGCCAGAACTTATCTACCTATGTTTCACCTAACGGATCATCAGGATAACTCTTATGTGTGGAGCGTTGTGAAAAAGGAGGTTAATAAAAAGCCTCATAGCACCAAAGACTCTCAAAGCTACAATATTTCGAGTAATGTCTGACAAAATAGAACGTATGACGATTGCCTCTCTCATGAATCAGCCCGTCGCCTCTGAGTGTTGACTTCAGTGTTCACTTTATATATATATATATATGAATTCTTAAATAATTATATTGGGTATACTACATCATGCCTATCGAGAGGACTCACGTAATATCCACCTGACCATAGCTAAATTAGGTCCCATTTAAATACATATGAAGACCTATCAAGCTGTATCCGCAACATACACGTTGATAATGCAAATATAATAATCTCAACCACATGTAAAAAAAAAAAAACGTTAAAAATAATGGAAATATTATTAATAAAAACAAAAAGCCAACGCTCTGTAATATCAACTATGGACACGGCCATAATGTGCTGACCGTGTTTGGAAAATAAAACATTCCTAGATAGACTCTAGGTACATGCATGAATCAATCCATGCATTCAATTAAAATTAAAAATAAAATTATCCTTGATAATAGATAAAATATAGCCGAAAGCGCTCGGACATACAAAAAACATTCGGACAATTTTTAAAAAATTATAATACAAGAAAAATCAAATAAAAAAACTTAAACACGGTACCTTGTCAGCAGTTTTTTTATGTAACTTGTATAAAAGAGGGATTGCTGCCCAAATACAAAATGATATATCGGGTGTAACAGCAAAATTGTCCAATTGTTAAATTAAGCTTTGAACAGCTGCATCTAAGAAATGATTAAAGATATCTTACTGGAATTGAACAATAAGAATTCCAGTAAATGGGAGTTCCACTGTCGGAATGTTTGTGTGAAGAAGCTGTTGGAATAGAAGAGGCAGTTGCATTAAATATTTTAACAGTAAAAGGGGTGGGACCAAAATGCCAACCAAGTAGCACTCTTAAATTCATGCAGTCGGTACACCAGTGAAAATGGTTCGTCAGGGCCGAACCCATGAAAATATTTATAGAAAAGACAGAGGGGAAACCGTATTACGTTGGCGAGAAAGTGACTGGAGTCGAGACACTAAGTTAGGACCGATCACATTGCATATGCGTCTTTGGATTTTGTCGTGAACCTCTAGATGAACAGCGGGGGTACCAGATCATATATGGTAACATTATTCCATGCACGGACGAATGGGAGAAGGATGGATTCAGACGAGAAAAACCTTCTGCTGCGGCAGAAAGAGTCAATATATATTGGTTATAAAACAGAGCGGAATCGGTTGTCTATGATGGGTTGGCAACCAGATAGGAGAAAGAAATCATTGAAAGGATACTTCTCTGTTAAGAGTTCATCGAAAAGTATGATTGGTCCTAAACAAGTCATCAACATTGCAATCAAATCATATGTGGCCATAAGTCATATGAGGACCTAACAATTCGCATCTAAATCTGAAACGTTAGTCTAACAATTCGCATCTAAAACTGAAACGTTAGAGTCTAACAATTTGCATCTAAAACTGAAACATTAGAGTCTAACAATTCGCATCTAAATCTGAAACGTTAGAGTCTAACAATTCGCATCTAAAACTGAAACGTTAGAGTCTAACAATTCGCATCTAAAACTGAAACGTTAGAGTCTAACAATTCGCATCTAAAACTGAAACGTTAGAGTCTAACAATTCGCATCTAAATCTGAAACGTTATGCACACATATCTTGAAATGTGCTGGTCGATTCGATAGTTTTAATTTTTTCATATTTTTTTTTCTATGCAAGTTTACGTGATGCAAGTTCTATATTTCCATTTTATTTTAAATTTAATGAGCTAAGCATTGGCGAATTTACAAAATCTTATTTTATGTGCATGTGTCCGTTCAGGACGTGACTGATGACGGCTCTCTACTACTATCAGGTCATCCTATAAGTTCTTTACTAATTTTGAATAAAGAAAAAAAGTTAACAAGAATGGAGAGAAGAGCAGATGTCAACTCGGGATTTGAGGTTGTTTTCAGACAATTCATGAGGCACCCATTTTCCAAGTTTAGGAACTTTTCCAAGTTGTTGAAGATGACGATGAACAGTTGTATGGTTTAAACTGAGAACAACTGCCAATTCCTCAACTGATAAAGCAGGATTTTCTTCAAAGGATGCTTCAAGTAGCTTTTCATCAAACTCAACTGGACGTCCGGTTCGATCTTCATCTTCAAGGGTGAAATCTCCACCTCTGAATTTTGCAAACCATCTTCTGCAAATTATTTAATCACACATTCCTCTCCATAAACTGTGTGAATGTTTCTAGCTGCTTCGGCTGCTGAGTTTCCTTTCTTGAACTCATAAAACATTATGTGCCTCAAATGATTCTTGGGTACTTCCATGCTAGCAGGGTTTTAATCAAACAAAATTTAATTTTATTGATTTCTGAAATAAAATTTGACCAGTTTAAATGCATCTAAACATAAAAATAATGTTCAACTCCATTAGACATTATAAAATACTTTTTAAATTTCGTTCATTTTAACAAAAAGTTAAAATTCGGACAGAACTTATGGGAAGACCTGATATTAGTAAGGTTTGTCATTTTACCATCCCTCCTAACGCCCGTTACACCCTCCATTAACGTCAGATAATTGACCCGCTGCCTTCCCTAATCACTTTTGCTTTTGTTATGACATGCGAGTGCTGATTTTTCCAAGCCCTCTTTCCTCATTATGTGTCGCACAGGTATCTCTATCTGATTCTTCGTATTTCCGTTCATGTTATTGTTAGCATTCTTGAGTGGAAACTTGTTTCATTTGCCGTCAGACTTTCCTTCGACTATGAGGAAACCGTGCAGCATTCACTCACACATAGGAGGTTTGATATTACAAAGCAGTTCAACAATCTTTGCTTTGCTTTTAAGCAAATCTTAGTGTTTCTTAGCAATTTGCTTAGATTTTGGAATGTGTCTTTCCTCTGTTCCCATTTGCTTTCACTTTTCGGTGTCATATTTTTCCATTCTCTGTTCAAACACTTTCCAGATATTTAAACTTCTGTATTCCTTAGATTTTGATGTCTCCAATTCCTAGTTTGCGACATAGGCTTTTTTTTTTTTTTGCTGATAACTATATATTCTGTTTTCTTACAATTGATAGTCCCTTCTTCTTGTTACCATTTACTACGTCGCCTCAGAGGTCTTGGGATTTTCTTTCTGTGTCTTCTATCACCTGTGTATTTTATATTGTCAAGATAATTGGTTTTGGTTTGGTTTATTTTGTTTTACGGCATATCAACCTCAATGGGTTATTTAATGCCGACACAATTTGTAGGATAGATTCTTATGAATAGAATATGTATTCTTTGATTTAGCTTGGTTTGTTTTATTTTGTTTTACGGCATATCAACCTCAGTGGATTATTTAATGCCGACAAAATTTGTCGGATAGATTCTTCTGAATAGAATATGTATTCTTTGATTTAGATTGGTTTGCTTTATTTTGTTTTACGGCATATCAACTTCAATTGGTTATTTAATACCGACAAAAATTTTTCTTGCTGGTAATAATTTGTTTTGTCAAAAATCTGTTTCTGGTAATATATTTCCTTTAAAATTGTATTGCTGGTAATATTTTTTTTTCAAAGAAGTATTGCTAGTAATAGTTAACTATTTGCCCATAGATGGGACACTAAAATGTGGTACCCCGACGGAGCTGGGAACATCAGCAATTAAGAGGTAGTTCTACGCTCCTCAAAACCTTCTGATCCGAGAGCTGGATGTATTTTATCGTCTTATCCAGGACGCGGATGTAGTTGAACGCCTTACCCAGGACGATGTTGTCAAGATAATTAATCTTGTTAAGGTCCTCATTTCTCTTAGGAGACCCTTTCTATAGTGGCTGAAAAGTGGTGAAAGACAAATAAAATATCAATCATTTTAATTCTAAACGAGGTGTTAGCGATTCAGGGCAAGTATACCGAATAGAAATTTAACTTGAATTTGTAGCTAGAATTGGTCCTTGGGTGGATGTCGGTCGCTTTCGACCTTTCTGATGTTAATTTTCTTTCAAAGTAAGCATGAGATATGATAGATAGCTGTAGGTTTAATTCATTACGAAACATGCTAATTCAATAGAATATCCAGAAATATGACGCTGAGTCATAATTGATCTCCGTAATTCGTTATCAACGCCAGAATATATATCGGCTTCAAATAAACCACAAAGGTTCGTTAAGTCGTATAAAACAACCAATCAATCTTTATCAATAAAGGTAAAGTGCAGGAGTAATAGATACGTTCGATTATCGCCCAGTTAACACCGCACCCGGCATTTTGAACAAGAGTAGAGGTTTATTCCTCGTTTCCTGTTCAGGATTGGGTTTCCGGTTCCTTGTAAAGTTTACTTCAAGTCTACACCTATAACGTCTCCGACTAAAACTCTGAATTTTTATTTATTATTT